>JAOWAT010331725.1:0-13694 GCA_028571025.1 Longipedia americana | reverse complement strand
AATGTGCTTTCGAAATTCCAGCACGAGGTGGCCATGATTTCGAAGAAACACTGTAAATAAAAGAAACTCAATGTTCCCATTGAATAAATCAAATCTATGCAAGAGTAATAATTGCAACACAACAATCTAACAATGTAACCGCAAGAAAATCACAATGAAAAGGAGGGAAAGAACGAGGACAAGAAATATATCACAAGCGAAAAGAAATGGAAAGACTTCAAAATCCACGAAGGCATCATCGATGCACTACTAGAATAAGGAAAGAGCAGACCCACCCGTGTACAATCATAAACATTATAAATCACAACCAACCCCGATCGAAAAAAATTCAATATGCTCATCAGAGCTGTCAATGGGGCCGGAAAAACACTCTCCTTCCTACTCCCAATCATCAATACGATTGAACCTGGAGTCTAAACCTGGTAAGACAAAAACTTCAAAGGAAAACTAATGAAAAAGTAAATTTTCAAACCTCAGGGAGTTGTCATCGTCCAAACCGACCTACTCCAAGAACAAATCTAAAATGAACTCAAAAAGTTCATTGACTATGGATAGAAATAAAATATCCCTAAGCTCAAGTTCTCAATCGGATATCTCCATAAGGACAAACACGAACCAGGAGATGTCATAGTCTGCATGCCTCAATCATTCCTTAATCGCCACAAAAGAGGTAATATGAAACTTGATCAGTGCAAATTCATTGCAATGGATTAGGTCGATTCCATTTACGACCAAAACCGAGACGACCTGGTCACACTCCTGGACATTGCCAACTAATCGCCGTGTAATGTTCTGACCTGCTCGGCAACCATGAAAAAAGAGTTTATGAAATTTTATTCCGACTGCTGTAAAGACAACTACATCCGAATGAACATGAATGAAAATTTATAAAAGAAATTTGGAGAAAAAATTACTCTGGAAGGAAGAGTATCCAACTATTATAGGGAATTCTAAGGAAAAGTTTAAATTCACAAATATGTGATTAAGGAAATCTTCAAAGAACTTTATTAGAACACCGATAGAAAGAAACCACAGATCTTTATGTTCTTCAACTCTGTGTAAGAAATCGAATAATTCGACAAATATTTCCAGACATTGGTACTCACCATAATTTATACAGGCCAGTGACTTTACAACCGAGTAGTCAAAGTATCTCTAATCCATCAAAAGAGATACAATCGCAGCTAGAGTATTCAGAGACGGAAAAAAGACTTAACTATCAGTTTAACAGAAAAGAGAAATAATGCAAAAATTTAGAAACGATGACACAAACATCCTTTTCGCAACTAACATCATAGCTAGAGGAATCGATGTAAGAAACGCCTGTCTAGTCATCAACATTGGCATCCCCCGTCAAAGCTAGAAAGACGATCGAGTTGATGTCGATCTTTACTTGCACAGAGTTGGTAGAGCCGGCAGACATAATGACAAAGGTGTTGCCCTAAGCTTAGTTGGCAAGAATGAAAGCCAAAGTCTTGTAGAAGGAGTTCAAAAATTCCATAAAATAAATATCGATAAAATGGGTACCCCTAAATAAATTGTGGACTAGGTGTTCGATTGCATCAAAAATAATGCCACTTGATGATCAAAATAATAGAAATTTATGTGAGTATAAATAAAACTCCCCTTGTGATATACATCATTTCTTGGGTTTATAAATCAACAACTGACTATAAATCCACTTATTAACCTAAACTCTCGAAATAGTCTGACAAACCTTCAAAGTAGCCATCTGAACATCCAACTTAGCCTTGTACATCAAAAAACTAATTGCAAAAGCAGTGGATATAGTCTCTCCATCCCTACAATAGAGCAACACTTTATTATCCGGACCATTCTCATTTTTCTTGAAATTCATCGCCTCATCAATCGCAACGTTAATCACATCAAAATCAATATCAGCAGGAACATCCTTGCTAAATGGAAGATGGTAGTATTGGAATCTCTAGCCATCATGCTTGAACTCGGGAATCTTCTACTCCGATCCGTAATCGATGAAATCGTATAAAACGTTTATCCCCAGATCTTTCAGCTGTACCTGACTGTTCGAGTTGTAAACGTTGCCCTACGTTATTTTCTCCATAATTTACCAAATATAGCTTCCCAGCGATTATTTATGATGGAAATTTAGAGTAAGGGTACAGCAGCATCTTGTCTCTCTCCTTCTGATCAGCTATGCCTTATAACTTTTTAGCCTAAACACAGGTGAATGGGTATTTCCCATAGAATTGTTCGAAAGAGTCGGCTAGAATGTAAAACTTGTCGTCTTTAGAAGTTAGTTTCTATTTTTCCATTAGTTTTAGTATCTGTGTGACCCTCTTGTCCTCAACACTCATTTTTTCGTCATCAATGAACATATACCTTCTGATTCTTTTCAGACTCGAATACTTCTGCTCTTTTTCAGTCGCCTTTTTCTCAGCAAGACTGATAACCTCTTTAACCTACTCAGCTCCAGCCGTGTGCTAAACCTTGCCAACGCAGTATGAATCTCTGATATGGCATGCTTCAGCACTTTCTCTGAAATCAAACACTAGTAAATGTCTGAAATCCTTCATTATATAGAATTCCTACCTGAAGCATATTGTAGAGATATATTGAGGGAAGGTGTTTTGGCTACGTAATCATTTTTTTTGCTATTTTTTTGATTATACGTTCTTGAGTTTTTTTATAAAATCAAAGAATATGTTTAATTCCTTGCATTCTGACCGGGAGAATCCATATACATCGACTAAACTGATCAGTACAAGCGTAATTAATGAGACAAGGAAATACATGGCTTTATTATTCGGAGGCTAAGGATCTCTCTTCAAATTTATCAGGTCAAATACTGAGAAACAGTAATTAGTGTTCATAAAAAAATAATCTCACTCATTATCAATAGTCGGTTAAACTACCAAACTTTGCCTTTTAAAAGACCTGTCCAATCTATCTTTCTAATCTTCTTATGTCGTTCTGGAACTCTTGTTGTTTCAGAGTTGGGTTGCGTTTCGATCTGATTATGCTCCCCACTCCAGTTGTAGATGTTGCAGACCCGTGATCAGTTGTGATATTACGAACTGGTGAGGTGTTCTGCCGAGTTTACAGCTGCATATTAAGTTTGTTGAGGACGTTAAATGACTATAGGAGACCTTTGCTCATGAATTATTGTGGTTTATCCTTTTTATTTTTTTTGAATTTAAACTAACTTCCTAAATATATTTAATATACCTGCGAGAAAAACCAAATGGCCAATTTAAACGTGTCAAATAATTTATTAAATAACTTTGCCAATTTTCCATATCTATCTATTGTAATTATTTGATACTTACAACGTAGAGATGAAACATGTTACGGAGTTCTCATTTTCTTGTGAGCGGATAACGAATTTCGCCTAATCTTTGGTTAAAAAAATCGGAATCAGTCTTAAAGTTTTCCAATTTAATTCAAAGAGTTAGCTGAAAAATGAATACTCCGCAACGGGAAAACATTGGAAGCGGTAAAACTGGCTACACATTCTATTTTTACTCCGTTCTGTACATAATCGCGAGAAAAAGCTTATTTATTTATTTATATTTTTTTTGTTAAATTGGGGGAATTCTTCAAAGATTTGTTTTTAGAAATAGTGTTAATTCGTCGTCCGAAAGAAGACCTATTGAATGATTCTTTCAAAAAATTATCTATTTGCGGGTTACCCATTAAATAATTTCTATGGCGAAGAGGTTTTAATTAAATATTATTGCACTCCCCAAAAATGTCCTCCAAGTAGCTCGAAACAGTCTAGAGACTTAACTGTTTCTTCAATAAAAGTCTTTTTAACGAGGGGCTCATTGCTTGCTATTTCAAAACCTATGAAAAATCCCTCTCCGAAGACATTTCCCGAGTTATCAACTCCACAACCACGCAAAGAATTAACTTTCTACGCGATATTGCTGATCATCTTAGCAAGGTCACCGAGTATTCTGAAGCATAATGCCTGAAAATACTCTCCTCTCATAGAAAAACAGATATAACTTAGTTTTGGAGCTCCCTTCTGATTCCCAAGTAAAAAGACAGAAAAATAATTGAAAGAGTCAGAAGTCAAATAATCGTCAAACTGAGAAAGGGTGATGATGTTTCGGAAGCTGAGATTACTAATTTTGTCATTATGTATGAATTAATATCTCAGTCAGCTTTTAAAGCTGCGGCAAACCCCGACAAAAAAATAACTTCGAAATAATTTAAGTCAATGCTGATCTCGTTAAAAAAACTCATGGGAGTGGGAAAAATAGAAGGAAAAACATCAACTAAAATTAAGAAAGCCAAAAGGAAAGCATACCTCAACAATCTCGATATTAAAAATATTCTTAGCTAATGTTCCAATAATGTTAAAGAATCTCCACTGAGAGAAAAAATCTAGAACTTTCTCAAAAGCAGCAGAAACAAAAATTGGTTCGGTCCCAACCTTTACAAGGCTCTTGAAAATTTCTAATTTTCCCCTTTTTAAATGGAAACACTGATCTAAACAATGGAATAAGCTAATTTCTATCAGGTGGAGCTGAAAAACAACGAACTCGCCAGCAAGAGAACCCTAAGAAAAATTATTCTCAATCTGCGTGCCTATCTTGGAGGCTCCCTCGAAAAGTAGCCTAAGATAGAAGAAGAGAAAAAGGAAAAGGAAAGTATTGATGTTTAAGAACCAATGATTTCCTAAGATTTCGATCTCCCTTCGGTTATAAACTTTAAAACCGATACTCCATTGGAGGAGTACCATGACTAAATCCAAGTAACATATAAGCCTAAAATAGTCTGTTCATGAAAACAAGGAGTAACCTACATTATTTCATATATTATGTTCAGATTACGTCTGAATCAGAAGAAACTCTATGATTCTTTAGCTTTACAGTACGATTTATTTCGCAATCGACGAGCTTTTCATTATTTTTTTGACTATACAATTGCTTGCCTGTTTCAGGAATTTTGATTGAATATGATTATAGCTTTTTTTGCATCATATAAATAATATAAGAGTACTTCAGTAAGTAAAATGGGAAACGACGGAGGAGATATTCCAGGAAGGAAATAACTGGTAAAATAAAAGAAAAAAGAGTAAATACCAAATGCAGAGTCAATTGCTATGAGCAGGTACGCCTTATTAGTCATATTTAGATCTCGATTTTGTAATTTAACCAATGAAAGATTCAAATAGCCTCTTGCCATCTGTAAAATGGGATACATCTACATCTACTAAAATATCCTTTCAGCCTTAGTTCAGAAGACTCTACCCGCTAAATATTCCTACATTCGAAAATTGAGCGATATCAAACAAGCCAAAATTGAAAAAACTGCGGAAAATAGCGTAAATTTCATCGCATGTCCCATTACCAAGTTGTAATATAACGGGTTTAACAAGTTCGTGGCTCTATGGAAATGCGGTCATATCCTTTCGAGGAAGGCATTCAAAGAAGTCAAAACTGATGATAAAAAATGTATAATCTGTTAAACTTGTTACTCTGACAAGGATGTCATCGATTTGAATCTGTAGGGAGAAGATCTCGCAAGTCGAAAATCCTACCTAATGAAAAAGATCTAGAAAAAGTAAGGAGAAAAAAACTAAGACGAATAAGCAAAGCTAGGCTAATCCAAAAAGAAAATAAAAATTTAAAGCTACGTCAACTCCCTCGACAGATTAGGAGGATAGTTCAGAGACGTCCTTCGCTAAAGGTCGAGATTTAAAAAATTATTCCACAAGAACAACTAGTGATTTTTAATGACATTCCACTGTATGTAATATATCTTATATCTGTAATGCTGACATAAACCCTATCATTCCCAAGAGTGTCTGTCAATATTGTACTTTATATGCTCTTTATCGCTGACCTCGTGTCTCGGTGCGCTAAGAATTTAAGCAGGGCAGTATTCCTGAGTTAACCAAAATTTACCTTTTTGACTGGGTTCTGAGTTTTATAATCAGCTCCGTAACTTGAAGACCCCTCAAATTTACCTCCAACTTTGAGCTGTTAATGTGGTTTGAACTGTGGATTTTTCTCAGCTTTCCCAGGAATATAATTGCTTACGTAAGTACTATTACCTTAGAATGCTCCTTTTGGCATAATTTCATTTTTTATTTGGGGAGCTCTTTACGCTCTAATAGGAGTTCCTCTATTCTCATAAGCAGCTCCATAACTGGAAGTTCCTTCAAAAGTTCCTCCGATTTTTAACTACCCCTGAGGCTTAAATTGCATATTTTTTTAAGCCTGTCCAGGAATGTAATTCGAGTGGTAAGTGCTGTCCCCCTGAAATCTACCCTCGGGCATGATCTGATTTTTTACTTGGGGAGCTTTTTACGCTCTAATAGGAGTTCCTCTATTCTCATAAGCAGCTCCATAACTGGAAGCTCCTTCAAAAGTTCCTCCAATTTTTAACTACCCCTGAGGCTTAAATTGTATGTTTTTTTAAGCTTGACCGGGGATATAATTCGAATGATAAGTGCTATCCCCTTGAAATTTGCCCTCGGGCATGATCTGATTCTTTATTTGGGGAGCTCTTTACGCTCTAATAGGAGTTCCTCTGTTCTCATAGGCAGCCCCATAACTGGAAGACCCTTAGAATGTCCCTCCTACCTTCAGTTGTTATTGAGGCCGAAACTGGGGGTTTTTATCAATTTGGCCCGGAATGAAATTGTCATGGTACGTACTATCACCATTAAATCTTCCCTCTGGCATAACTTGATTTTTCACCTGAGGAGCTCTCTATGCTCTCACCGGAGCACCTTTATCGGCATAATCAGCGACATAGCTTGATGCTCCCTAAAAAGTTCCTCCCACTTACAGTTGCTGCTTCGGTTTAAATTGTTGTCCTTTTTCAATCTTACCAGGAACAAAATTCGCATGATATGTACTATCACCTTCAAAAGTGCCCTCTGGCATGATTTGATTTTTCACAGGGACAAATCTATCACTTTTTACTGGTGATCCTTTTGACAAATATTCAGCACCGTAACTTGAAACACCATCAAATGGGAGTTTACTTAATTAAATTTGATTTTTTTGAATAAATTTCTATGGTCTGCTTTGATTTTTAGTTTGGAATTAATTATTATATGAGCTGACTCCTTCAAATTTACCCTTTCCTAGTCCGGTATTTGATGGTGGTCTTGTGATGGGCTTAATTTTTTCGGTGGACCCTGGAATATAGTTGTTTTGATATGTAGATTAGCCCTGAAATTTATCATCTGATAGTTTCAGATTTCCCTGATGCACATGTTTTTCAGGTCTGGGGACAGACTTTCCCGGATACTCAGCAAGATAACTTGACTGTCCTTCAAAGGTATGATGCTACTGTGGTCTTTATTTTTTCGGCATTTAGGCTCTAAGATCTGAGGACTTGAAATCTTTGTTCTTATAGGCATCGTAGTAAGACGATTCTCCAGAAAATTTATCATTTGGCAGAATATAGTTCTTTTTGATCATATTCAGACGATTGGATTTTGAAGAATTTCCAGGTGGCGGACTCTGAAAGTTATTATTGTATGAAGATTGTATGTCGTTAGGATCATAGTGCGTCTCTGGCAGTGGTTCGTGAGATTTCTGCGATTTTAGTGAACTTTTTACCTTGACACGGTCGAGATTTACCGGCTGTTCATGATAGTCACTCCCGTATGAAGTATGGAACTCCCCTTTCTTTTTAGGACTCGGACAGTGATGCTTTCCTATGTGAATAAAATCGTACCACAGTTGCAAGTCTAGCATACGCACTTCCCACTGTGTATCTTCTAAACTTCTGATAGGTTGTTTGGTAAATTGTAACGGGGGTTTTATAAATTCGCCATCTAAATCAATAGAAAAAAATATTTTGTGAAATTAGCTTATTAATAAATATTTTTTCGATTTCAAAATTCCCCCCTCTGACTCACTTTTTTTTACCTTACTTTAAAAGCACTTCTCCTTTGTGTAAAAGCTGTGAGTGAGTATACCTTGTCAATATGTTTTTTCCAGTTTTATCCAAAAGTTTTGCCAATTCCTAACTATTTTGGAACATGTTGCAGAAATTCTAAATGCACTTTGTTGGATCCTTATATTGAGATTAGTTATTTGTTTTCACTATCAATAAGGAGATAGCAGTCTCCTTTGATCGCAAATTCTATGAAAGGTTTCTTTTTTTAGAAAGAAGTGACAGTTTTTCCCGCATTTCGCTATTTCTACCTACCTTAAGCAGGATAGTCCCTTTAGTCAGCCTACAACCTTCTCCTCAAAGTTTTTCGATGTTGAATCCTTTCACAAGAAATAACATTTGTATTGACACCAGTTCCATTTTACAACTATCTCTTATCCTAAATGTACGAGATCAGCTTGAGACCGTATCCTTAGACAGTCAGTATTCTGTGGAAGAGAGAGATAGAGTATCCACCGTAGTTATCATGAGAATATAGGGAAATGGATCCATTAGTCATCGACTATGCAGACAGCTTATAAAAACTGTTAAATTTCTGGGAAAAATTAAGCTAGGAACAAGTCCAAAAACCCCTCTTCCTGTAATGAATGACAACCAGTGACGAAAAATAGGCGAGAGCTATGTTTCCCTTTATCCAAAACCAAGAACTTCCCTGCTTACACTTGAATGTCATTTAATTTTTGCTCATTCTATTTTTCTCTACCGAAACAATTTCATAAATCTACTTGTTTTGGGTGACTCCGAAGACAGTATATCCACGCTTGACAGCATCATTAATCTTGTTCTGGAGATTATTCTGGCCTGTAGTCAGATATTGGTAGGAAATAAAGCCACTTAGCACATTTATGAACCTAGGAACGGTTGTTCCATCGTTCCTGGATAACAACTGCTTTTCGATCAACTGCTAAAAGGCACCGGTAATAGCCTTGAAAATGTCCGTTCGAAAAGCAACAACTAGGCATCTCCAGACTCCCTCCCAGAAAAGCCAAATTCCATTCTTGTCTGATTAGATGTCCATGCACTATATTAAGTTTTCGATGATAGAGTGATCAATCGAAGTAAGAATCTTAATGGCGATATTTAAATCCGAGTCATTTTAGAGTTTTCCGGCTTCTTCTTCCATATCTAGCTATTTTTTCGTATAAATCAGGTTTTCTGTAGTAAAATTTACATTGTGACAGAATTTGGATTGCTATTTTACAAATTCTTGAGGTAAATTGTACATTTTTTAAACAATTCCCGCTCTTCTCCTACCAAGCAAAAAAATTTAACTTTAAATCTCGTCTTTATTCTACGAATGCTGTGATCTAAGTGTGTTTTTGCTACTCAACGACGTAAAACCAGAAGCAATAGAGACGCATCTTTTCTTTTCTATTTATTAGCTGCTGTTATCCTAAAACTTCACGGTTTTTAGTTTTTAATCGCTTGAACTGGATTCTTCACTATTTTTCACACACTTCAAACTGATTGCAACATTTTTTTTACTTTTCTTTTTGGCAGGTTTTTGTTTCTTCTGCAAAAATATGGCATACTCCAGGTTTTTCTCATTTGCATCATTAGTTTTTTGAAGTTACTTCTTTTTTCGTAGTGTGCTCTTTTATTTTAACGACTTCTTAGACGATGAGTCATTAAACAAATGTTTATCATTCTCATCTTCCCTTGTGGAAAAAACCAGAGATGAAATCATTTCTAGGCTCTAGATGTGCGAATCCTAACTTACCGTTCCTTTTTCAGATACTCTTGAAACTTCCATCGTTCCATTACTTTAGCTTGGTTTCACAAGACTTACCTTTTTAGAACTTCGCCTTTGATTCACTTAATGCTCGTGCAAGATTTTTTTTGATTTTAAAGCTGTTTTCTTTCCATTTTTGGGCAGATTTTAGGGGTCATTGCTAAAAGCATTGAAGAGTTTATCCTTGAATTCCTGCGACAAGAACCTCTAATCGGCTTCTTCAAGTATTTTGCTTTCCTTTAATTGAGCACAATTTTTTTTCTCTTTTGAATTTAGAGCCTTGGGCTGAGAACTTTTTTTCGAGTTTTTTTTCAGCTATTTATTTCCATAGCTTCGCATATTCTAGTTTTTAGAAGTTCCGAGCACTGGAGAACACAAAGCTACCAAAGTTTGATTGGAATTACTCCGAAGATTAACACCTTTTTGAAAACTTTTCTATTTATTTCGTATGGTAGTAAGTCCTCCGTTATTATTTTTGGGTTATTGAAAACTGTCAGAATCTTTAACTAACTTTTAATAGTTTTGCATCGCTATCCTTTGAGGAGATCTACTCGTGATCATCATAATTCTACGAATTTTGTCGTAATTCTATATTTTATTGAATTTGAGATATTTTGCAGTTTCCTTTACATTTTCCTTGTTCTCTATTTTTTTTGTTCTTTATTCATTCTTTTTCTGAGATTCTTTTGGAACATGACAGGATTTATGCAAAACTTTATCATTACACAAAGGTCTGCTCATATTTCGATCCTGATTCCTAAGGGAGAGAGATATTTTCGACTTTTCGAAACGTTTCCAACTTAACAACATGCAATCTCCCCCTTTATGCAGATTTCCTTTCCATAGTTATGGAACACCCGTATGGTGAAAGGTGTTTGCCTTGCTCGTCTACTTATTTAAAACTTGTTTCAGAGGTGATAGCATTTAATAGTTGTTCAACTTCTTTCTAAATGAGCGAATACTAATTTATAACAAGGAGATAACATAGAACTTAGCTCACTATCATACTATATTCATGCATTTGATCTAAATCCAACACTGCTTGCATCTTGGAATATTCCGTCTGATTATTAGTCTCTTTCTCTCTCAATTTCCTCTTTCTCAACTTATTTGTAGTTTATACGCGGTTTTCGCCTCTTTTCTCGTTTCTTTTCAACTTGAGAATAAGAAAATTAGCTATTTCTCTCACTGTTCTCAATATGTAGAAGCCTGCTTCTGGATTCGCTGCTTCCAAATCTGGAGCTAGACCCATATCCATGCTAGATCTGATTTCTGTGCAAACCATGAATTTGAAACTCACTGCTTACACTACTGTCATTAATTTCGAGTGGTTTTTTACTCGATCTTCGGAGAGATTTAAAGATGCCCCCTTCCGAGCTGGACTCATAATACTGGGAATGAACTTCGACAGGTCGATTACCCAGCCGGAGTAGATCATCGACATAGTTGCCCTTTCTAAAAAAAGATTTATGTGACGAATCTTTCGAAGGTTTTCTGGGAGGTTTAGCTATTTTTTTTGTTTTTCTCTTCGGAATTGGATTTCTCCGTTTTCTTTATAGAATTTTAGGATTCCTCCAAGGTCCAAGAGAAATTCCATTCTACATCTTCACAGTTCGAAATTTTGTAGGGTAAATTACTTTCTTATTTTCTGAATTGTCAAAGACTTCGAAAGGTACTTCATAATTTATTTCATTATCCTATAGAGAAAAAAGAAATCTAACTTCGCTTTCTAAGAGAATCCTTCTTCTGGGCCTTTGAACTTCCTGATCAATTCTTATTAACTTTGGCTTTCGGGAAAATCGATACTTATTTATTTTTTTCTACTAAGCAATCTAATCGAAATCATCATCCTAAACACGGTCTTTTTTCTTTATATAATAGTCTCTCTTTTCGTATGGACCATACGGACCATATTTTTTTTTGAGCTTCCGTGGTTTTGGCTATGCAAGACCAAGTCTTAACAATTCACACTTTCGTTTATATCTCGACCTTTTAGCCTTTTCTCCCGATTTCTAAGAAGAGGAGTCTTTATCTGACTCTCTATCTCTATCTTTATCCTTCTATTTGCCCTTACTATTGTCATTATCATTGTTCTTATCGTCGTCATTATCATTACCACTGTCTTTTTCTTTATTTTTGACTTCATCCTATTCATCATCTTCCTTATCCTCATTGACGTCTTCATTGATAATATCCTTAGCTCTTAAACGGTAGATTGATTTAATTCTTGCGTACTTTAAGTGGTATTTGTCAGCAGCTGCCTATTTCCCTTCGCTATTATTGCCTTACCTGTTTTACTTCTCTTTATTCTATTCAGATGATTCAAGATCCTATTTATCTCTTTGATAATTGGTCCGTTTAAAAAAGTTTGCAGCTCTTTTTATTTATTTTTGCCTTCTTTGTTAAAAAAGTTAAGCTCTCTTACGCTATCCTTGCAGCCTTAATTCCTATCGAGTGAGTTTCTTGCGTCCTTGCGATTTTTAGCTTCCCTTTCCTTTTTCACCCATCAGAGACTGCTTTAATTCGTGTTTTTCGCTGTTTTTCTCTTCTGACTTATATTGTCCCCTTTTCTAGTTTCCGAACTACTAATCAATTTATTTTGAGCACTATTTACTACCTCCAAAGTCAAGATCTCCTTTGTTGAGTATTTTTTATCCGATTGAACTGTATGTTGGTCTCTCTGTCATTTCCATCTATTACCTCGGGAGTGATATGCCACTATCTACTTACTTTCTGGGAGTGCTCATCTTTTTTTCAACTTTATCCTTATTTCTTTTCAGGAAGACTAATTCGGATTACTCATCAATGTTAGGCAGCTATTAAAACATAGCTTATCCCATTTAGCTTTTCTAATTTCGAGAGTTCTCTTATTAGAAAATCCTCATTTTTTGATTTTGATTTTCCGACCGTTCTTCATGCATTTTTTCAGTTTCCTTTTAACCCACTGACTTCTCTTCTTACATTGCTTATACTGAGCCCCTGTTTCTTCCTCGAAGTCCATTACTGCCAGTTCTATCCTGTCCTACCCCAATATCCTTCACCAAAACCATTGCTTCCTCCTCCATCAAACTAAAGAAATCATTTCCGTTCATTCGAGACTAACGAGGCCGATCAAACTAGTTTCTCATTTCCTCATTGCTCTCTGACTAAAGATCCACCTCTGAAAGTTCGAATTGCTAGTGAACCGAACTCTCAGATTAATTTTATCCCCCTTCGAATTTATACACATCTTTCTAGTCTATTGGACAACCACAATGACGTTGGATGTTTTTGCTTAAGACATCCAGCTGTTTTGAAAGAATTTCAAGTTCTAACCTAGTACTGTTCATAAACTAGTACTTAAGCTACTAGATTCTTTTCAGAATGATCTTTATTTCTTTACTGGTGAATTTAAACTCTATCAGTTTTTTGTACATCATAACACCAAAAGACTCATTCTTATTATGAGTCCCCTTCATGATACTCATTCTGTCATAGAAGTCCCGATCTTTAGTCTCCTGCTTTAACTCAGCAAACATGTTTGACAGAGTAATCCTGAGATTGTATACTTCGGCTCTAGTCCTCTATTGTTTAGTAAACTACGGAAGGATAGTTCTCTTCTATCGAACCTGCCCTCCCATTTTCATAACCTACTTCAACTATGACAAGTAATATTTGGATCTCCTGAGCTGGTTCTTCCTGTCCTTTGGGTAAGGTTCAAACGGTTCAGCCGCTCCTATGGATATTAACGTTTTCAGACAATACCAAAAATAAAACTATTATTCCTTCAAAGGTTAGCCATTCTTCACCCCTTATTGGACGGATGTCAGTTTGTCCACTAATATTTTTTTATTGTCAACAAATGGAACCATTAAGTCCCTCCATAATTTTTTAGCGTAATAATTCGACTTCTGACTCATGCATTTACGGGTGGTCGGCTATGCAATTTTTCTTATCGTATTTATTTAGTCGACTAACTATGCTGCCTTTATCCTACGATCTTCATTTTGTAGGCTTAGAAACGAGCTGAATTACTATGACAAAAATTTTTAATATTTTTGATGATACAGCTCTA
>JAOWAT010331614.1:0-13705 GCA_028571025.1 Longipedia americana | reverse complement strand
ACAAGGCCTTAAGATTAATCTTAAGGCCTTGTTCCTTTCGTACTGAAGGCCCCAGCCAAAGCCCCGGGTAGAAACCGGTCTAACTTGCGTCGACCTTAACTCAACTCGCGTAAGCTCTAAAAGGCCGAACAGGCCTGGGACTAAGTATTTTGCTTTTAGTGGATCTTGGGTCAACCTCGAGGTCACACTTGAAACTAGCTGGTAAAAGCTGTTCCCTTGTGCTGTTATCCCTAGGGTACCTATTTGTTCTCCTGTGGGTCTTAGGGGGGTAAGTGTATTGGAACTCAGGGGTTTTCCCAACCAGGTAGTTATATTACCAGGTCCTAGGGTCTTCTCGCCCTGGGGGTTTATTTAAGTCTTTGCACTTAATAGAAAAGTTTGGTCAGGGGCAAACAGAGAGCCCAAAGTGGCGGCCTTTATTCAGAAAGACAATTATTCTTTCAGGATTTCGCTACCTTGGCACTAAGTGGCTGTTATTGGACTGAGCAGCCGTCAGAAAGAGGCTTTCTTGGGTTTTTGTAAACAGTCTTTGGTGGCTCAGTAAGTTGGAGAATTATTAGGTGTAAGACTTTCAAGCTCAAGAGCAAATAAGTATTGCGGCGACCTACTAATATAGACATTAAGGTGCATTCTAGTATCAGCCCAAAGAATAGAACCAAGAAATTCGAAGGGTTAATTTGGGGTAATTTTAACCTTATCAAGCGCTGGGGCTTGTGTCCCCTAGAGCTTGCCCCTAGGGGTTATATTCTTCAGGGGGATCTAATGAATAGACTTAGGGCTAACCAGGGGTAAGGCCCTAATTATCTCTCTAGGGGGGCTTGAAACTCTGTTACTACAGCCCCAAACAAGCTTCCCCTTAGGCCTTATTCGGGAGGAAGTATGACTTAGGGTGTTGTACACTCATGATGCTAAAGGCACTAGGCTAACAAAGTTATAATTTCAAAAGGGTTGATGTTTAGGGAAGGGGACTTCCTGTTATTTATCCCTATGGTTTAACCTATCAGATAAGAGGGGCCCCAGGAATACAAAAGCTATCCCCCTGAAATAACAAACCGAGGCTAATTGACCCACAGTGTAAAATGGCTCTTCAATGGGACGAGCCCCTACTCAGGTAAGAATTAGGAAAACCCCTACTAAGCCCCAAAACCCCGCGCGTGTCTCCGGGTACCAAGCTCTTGAGCGGAGTTGCGCTTTCGGCAATAAGGCGTTTAAACCTAAAATCAAGACGGCCAATACTAGTAAAATCACCCCTCCTAACTTTCTGGGCACGGAGCGCAAAATCGCGTAGGCAAATAAGAAATACCACTCGGGTTGAATGTGAACAGGAGTAACTAAAGGATTAGCCGGGATAAAGTTCTCTGGGTCCCCTAAGCTCCAGGGGGCATAAGAAATCAAAAAAATAAGGCAGGCCCCTAAAACAATGAACCCGAACAAGTCTTTTCAAATAAAATAAGGGGCAAAGACCACCTTGTCTGCTATCAATGGTAACCCCAAGGGGTTTGAAGACCCTGTCTCGTGTAAACAAACCAGGTGACCTATGACTAATACAACTAACAAGAAAGGCACCAGAAAGTGGAAAGAGAAGAACCGCGTTAGTGTGGCCTGACTGACAGAGAAGCCCCCTCAAAGCCACTCAACTAAAGAAGCTCCCACCCCTGGAACGGCCGACACTAAATTAGTAATCACTGTCGCCCCTCAAAAAGATATTTGGCCTCAAGGCAAAACATAACCCAAAAAGGCCGCGGCTATCAGTAAAAACAGGATTAGCACCCCTCTTATCCAGGTTCTTAAAAACCGATAGGATTGGTAATAAACCCCCCGTCCTACGTGGAAAAACGCTACTAGGAAAAAAAAGCTCGCACCATTAGCATGGGCCATCCGAAAAGCCCAGCCTATGTGGCTTTCCCGGCCAATAAGTTCAACCCTTTCAAAAGCTTGCTCCACACTTGAAATGTAGTGTAAAGACAAAAACAATCCGGTTAATAACTGGGAAACTAGCACCAGGCCCAACAAAGACCCCCCATTTCATAGGGCTCTTAAATTAGCCGGCGAAGGTAAGTCGTATACTGCCGATCTAACGGGCTTTAACTGTTTAAGCTGTTTAATAGAAACTATAAAATCAGAACTTCTTTTGCTTGACAAGCACCTGTTTTAAATAAACTACTGACTTATGTCTAACAGGTTATTTTCTGTGTTCGAGCCCAGAGCCTGGGCGGGTTTACCCCTCAACTGACTCAGTCTCGGGGTGCTAGTAATTTTACCATCTGGCTATGTTTTGTCGCCTTTTAAATTTAAACTCAGTATAACTTGGTTGGAGGGGCTATTAGCCCAGACAGTGAAAGAAAGATGAGCAAAAAATAGAACCCCTGTCTCTTCTTTAATAGTATCTTCTTTAATAATCTGGGTTTTAATTAATAATTTTATAGGCTTGGCTCCTTACTACTTCACCGCCTCTGCTCATTTAGTGTTTGGGTTTGCCCTGGGATTAAGAATTTGAGTCGGGTTTATAATAACTTATGTTTTTTATTTTAATCAAGACTTTATAAGACACTTAATCCCACAAGGCACCCCTAGAGGCTTAGTGGTACTAATAATTCTGATTGAAACCACAAGAAATCTTATTCGCCCCTTAACTCTGATATTCCGGTTAACCGCTAATATTATTGCTGGGCACTTGCTGGTTGTACTTCTTTCTAGGGCTTTAACGCAAGGAAGAGTCCTGGCTGCAGTGATTGCCTTTGGGGCCATGCTAGCCTTGTTGGTTTTAGAGAGAGCCGTCTCTTTTATTCAGGCTTATGTGTTTTTTCTGCTTAGCGTCTTGTATGTGAATGACTTCCTTAGATCTAGGCCTCCTGCATTGAGGTTGCATTTAAATTCATCCCAGTAAAGTCATAAGTTACCTTGGTTAGGGTTTTCAAGACCCTGGATTTGACTCACCTCTGCCATTCCAGGCTTTGCAGGTTTCACTCGTAAAATAGCCCCCCCAAAAAAACAACTCATAAAAAAGTCACTAATAGCCTACTACCTCAAGGCCAGAGCCCTAGAGGAATCTTTGTTAGCAAGGGTAAAAGGATTAAAAGCTCTACGTCGAACACTAGAAACACAATACACGTAAAAAAGAAATGGACAGAAAAAGATTGCCGAGGAGTTCTTTGGACATCAAACCCGCATTCGAAAGGCCTGTTTTTTCTTTTTTCTGACAAAGCCTTAAGTCTAACAAACTCCCTTAAAACTACCATTAAAAAAGACAAAGCCCTGAATAATAAAAACAGGAGAGATAGCTTAAGAATAGGCCTAGGGCTGCCTTGATTTTACAAAAATCATATTCAAAGAACTTTTAGGCCAGCTAATCATTCCCTTCTTAGTGTAAATAAGATATACCACTATACTATATTAGCGAATTAGACACCCTTAAACCCCAAGGATGCAAACCTTGTATCATAATTGACTAAAGTGCCTTAACTTAAACAAGGGTAAACCTTCTCCAGAATCTAAATCTGTTGCACTAATCTGCCATTGTTTATATAATAAAATTAGTTTGACAGCTATTTAACTGAGTGTTAAGAGTCGGGGCCCTCCTTCTTTTTATAATTCCTATTAGAGGGTGATTTGGGGACTCTTGGGTGATTAGAAAGCCTTTTACTATTAGCCCCTCTTTTCACCTGGATTTTTCTATTTTCATCGATAATTACAGATTGCTTTTTTTTAGTACAGTTTTGTTGATTGCCATCTCTATCTTTCTCTACTCTGCCGAATATATAAAAGGCAATAAGGAGTTCTTTAAGTTTCACCTTGTGCTATTAACTTTCGTAGTCTCAATATTTATTTTAGTTTTTAGGCCAGGGATGTTTTCACTGATTTTAGGGTGAGACGGCCTAGGGGTCACCTCTTATTTATTGGTTTGTTTTTTTTCTAGGCCTAGTTCTAATAAAGCCGCATATATTACGCTAATAACTAATCGTCTGGGGGATGTTTTAATTATATGCGCAATGGGGCTAATAGTAGGGACTACTTCTTGGAATCTCTTTAATGAAATCCCTATAAATCTCAGATGAGAGCCTTTAATCTGAAGAATATGAGTTATAGCTGCTTTTACTAAGAGAGCTCAGCTTCCTTTTTCTGCTTGACTACCCGCTGCAATGGCAGCCCCCACTCCGGTGTCTTCTTTGGTCCACTCCTCTACACTAGTAACAGCCGGGGCCTACCTCCTTATTCGCTGATCTCCTGTGTTACCTGAAGCAGTTACAGCCCTGTTCTTGCCTTTTGGGGTGTCTACATCGATTGCTGCGAGTTTTGCCGCCCTTGTGGAAAAAGACTTTAAAAAAATAATTGCCCTATCTACCCTTAGGCAGCTAGGGCTGATAATCCTAAGTCTAAGACTAGGGTCTTATTGGTTTTGTTGATTTCACTTAATTGTTCATGCCTATTTTAAAGCTACCATATTCATAATTACAGGAGTTCTAATCCATAATTCACAAGATTATCAATCTTTAGCCATAGCCCTAAGGCCAGCCTGCGGAATGCCTGTTTTATTCAGCATTTTTTTAACCTGCAACCTAAGCTTAATGGGACTTCCTTTTATGTCCGGGTTTTACTCAAAAGACCTAATTTTAGAACAAGCGAGAGGTTGAGGGCTATCGCTGCTCATAAGAACAGCTATTCTCATAGCTTGTTTATTAACTTCCTTGTACTCTACTCGTCTAATACTAACTAGTCAGGAAGCAACAGCTCTTAGTTTCAAGTCAAGAGGTTCAATTCCTCAGGAGAAGTTAGACAAGATAGTGAGATCCACCTTAATTCTATGAGGGCTAGCTACCGTTGGAGCTTCTTTATTAATAAAAACATTAAAAGTTTATTTGCCCATAAGAAATTGGCACAGAGCTAAAGTCTCTCTTTTGATATCTTTAATAGCAATAATTGCACTATCAAGTATTACGTTTTTCATAAATCCTAGCACCTTGTTCTTAGTCAGCTATTTAAGGCGTTTATCCCTTTATTCATCTTTTTCATTAGCAACACCTTTTTCAGTTTATTCTTCAAACTGGGCCCTCAGAATTAGAAAATTTAGCCAGTGATCTTGACAAAACAGTTTTAGTAGATTAAAAATAAATAAATCTTCCTTAAACTATCAGCTAATGGTCGTTTTAGGCGTCTTACTAGTTTGGGTATTTTAACCAAGACTTTTTAGCTTAATAAAGCGTTGTGTTGAAAATGCAAAGATTACATATGTAATAAGTCATTGATATTTAATTCTTATACCCCTTTAAGTTGGAAACTTAATATACTTACTATACTAAAGAATCTCTTACTGTTCTTTAACAAGACTTTAAGGGGTAACAACCCTAACTAACAATAAAACTAAAAAAAATCTTTGACATCACAGCACTAAAGCCAAATAAAATCAGCACCGTTAATAGGAATAAGTTTATGTAATTTATTTGAGGTATTCTGGTAGTAGGTTACGTAAACCTGTGATTTTCAAAATCACCATCAGACTTGTCTCTTCCAGAAAAACTAAGCCCTAAACCTAAATAATGCTAGAGAATAAAAACACAAGGATAAAGCAATAGGTAAGATACACTTCCAAGAAATACCTATAAGTTTATCGTAACGGTATCGGGGGAAGGTGGCCCGAATTCACACTCACAAAACAACGGGTACACAGGAACTTATAAATCCTAAAAAAGTCCTAGTTTTACCAATCCCTGATAAAAATACCAGTAGCAAGGATAACACTAAAATTATTCCGTACTCAGACAAAAAAATTAAAGCGAATTTTATTCCCCCGTATTCAATATTGAAGCCAGAAACAAGCTCTGACTCTCTTTCTGAAAAGTCAAAAGGTGCTCGGTTAGTTTCAGCCACCCTTGTGAAAAACCACAGCAAAGATAGAGGCATAACTGCTAAAAACATAACCTGGGTATAATAAGGCCTAGCTACCCAAAAAAAAGAAAGTTCCAAAGGGACAATTACCAATGATAAAGCCAAAAAAGATAAAGAAATTTCATAAGAGATTGTTTGTCTAATACCTCGAGCCCTCCCTAGAAAAGCATATGCCCTATTAGAACTTCACCCTGAAAAAAATAAAGGATAAACATTTCACCTTAAAATGGATAAAAATAAAAGTAAAGACAGCCTCCTTCAAGCGCTAAATTCCCAGGATGGGACCCTTATTAATAATGAAAGGAATAAAATTAACCTTAAAACTGGAGAAAGAAGGAAACCTCAAGGGTTGGCTCTTCACGGAGTGTTTGGGTTCTTTCTTATCAACTTTAGGGCATCTCTAGCAGGAGTGGCCAACCCTTTCAGAGATGGTTTATTAGGGCCTTTACGTAATTGCATGTAACCCAAAAGCTTTCGTTCTAAAAGAGTGATAAAAGCCACTGAGAAAATTAACCTAAGAGCCAGAAGAACATAATCAAATAAAAACACTTATATAACCTAATGATTAGGGGTTGTAAAATTCAAAATTTTACTTTTTATATACCCAAAAACAAGGGTTCTAACTAAAGCAAAAAACAAACTAGTGGGATCAAGTTTAAAGTGACTAGGAAAGTAACTAGTTTTATGTTAGGCCTTTTAGTTATTAAAACCCCTTTCGCACTAACAAGGGCCTGTAAAAATAAGTTGCTATAAAAATATAAAAATAAAGCCCTAGTCACAACCAGGGACAATAAAAGCAAAGGTAGTTTCTCAATTAAGAGAAGAGCTACAATTAGTTTGCCGTAAAACCCCAAGGTTGCAGGAAAACCTGCTAAAGAAAAAACTATTAAAATTAGAAAGCACTGACTAGCCTTGTTTATACTAATTAGAGCTATGGTAATATTGTTCTTAAGAGGCGCCACAAGACACCTCAAAGCCCCTAAAAACAAAACCCTATAAATACCGTAATAAAAAAAACCAGTTAAGGGGTCTAAGTGAAACGCCATAATCACCCAGACGCTATTAAAGAGGGAAGAATAGACCAGAATATTAACAACCCTGATCTCCGTATAGGCCAAGACTAGGCTAAAAACCAGGTTCAAAAGCAAAAGGGAGAAAGAGACCTGAAGTCTCAGGCGCATTAAAAGGAAAGGGATGATTTTCTGAATCACTATCAACACACCAAAAACTAGCTTAGATAGAGACTGCCCTATTATTACTACCCAAGATTGAAAAGGAAACAACCCTAGCTTTAAAAATAAAAAAAGGAACGCTAATTTAGAAATAAAAAGATGGCCCACCTTAAAAAGAATCAGAGCTCAAAAAAGGTTCAACGATCTAACTCTTTGAATCAGAAAATAAAGAATAGACACCTGCCCCTTTACCAGGTAGTTTACTTCAGTTAGATATAATCAAAACAAAAAAATTATCATATTAAATTCTATTAGTAGCCAGATTTCAATAGATCTCCTTCTCAGGAAAGAAGCTAAAACCGATATTAATAACAACCCCAGGGACACAAGGCTTCTTAAAGAATATATTAAGTGCCTGATTAAAGGGTTACTTCGATAAAGTAAAAAAGCATGACCGCCTTAATAAATTACAATAAAAATCCGACACCCTTATCACATTGTAAATGAGTCGCCTTGGCCGTTGTGGGGGTCTTTAGGGGGAGCGGCTTTTTTAAGAAGGTCCCTCTATTTTTGGATTAGAGGACTTTATTTTCCATGGTTGATTAGATTAAGAGTCTTATTGCTTATTTCTTACCTATGATGAAAAGACGTGGCCTCAGAAGGCCAATTCACGGGCAACCACACCTTTGGGGTCCAAGATGGAATTCGTTCCGGAATGATTTTATTTATTTTATCAGAAGTAATATTCTTCGTGTCGTTTTTTTGGTGCTTTTTCCACAGAAGATTAAGACCAGAAAGCGTGGTGGGCAATTGACCCCCCGCAGGGTTGGTCCCTTTAGACCCCTTTACGGTCCCTTTAGTTAACACCTTAGTTTTATTAAGATCAGGAGTTACTGTAACCTGATCTCATCATAGCCTTATAAGAGGCTTTCATAAAGATGCCATCACCGGCCTCTTTGCCACCATTATACTAGGAGGTTTATTCACTCTTCTCCAGTTTATTGAATATATAGAATCCACTTTTTCTATACGAGATTCAGTTTTTGGGAATGTATTTTTTATAACCACCGGTTTTCATGGGTTTCACGTAGTCATTGGTAGAGTTTTCTTGATAATTTGTTTAATTCGGTTGGCCGGGGGGAAATTCTCAAACAGGCACCATACAGGATTTGAGTGCTCTGTCTGATACTGACATTTTGTAGATGTCGTTTGGTTATTTGTTTACCTATTTTTGTATATTTGATCTGGATTATAATTATTAAATTAACCCTATTATTTCTTCTTACCAGAATTTTAGCTTCTTTAAAAAGAAAATCACTAATCACCCAAACTCTTTTTTTGATCGTAGGGTCAATCTGAGTGGGGGTGCTAGGGTCTTTCAAGGTCTCTTTTTGAGTATTAGGTGTCTCTATTTTAATTTTCAGTAGGGGGATAATAGTCATGTTCCTTTATATAACATCTCTGGCGTCTAACGACAAACCTTATTCTTCTGCTAAGCTATTAATTTTTTTAGTGAGAATCTCTGTTTTTAGTTTTAGAATAATAAGGGAACAGTTTTACACTTGCACAGAATATGTAAAAATAAACTACAGGAACAGAAATGGTCTTTACCTGTTAATTATCTGTTTTTATCTCGCAATCTGTTTAATCTCTGTAACTAAGTTTAGAGAAAGCTTTAAAGGCTCTATAATGAAAACTAAATTTTAAGGGTTTTAATTTTAAGCTACTTACTTTTCAACCTAAGAAGTATAATCTTAATTATAGCGGGAACGTTATTAATTATGCTTTTAATTTTTAAAAGGCAAACTATGTCTTTACTATTAACTCTGGAGTCTTTCGTGCTAATAAACTTGTGTCTTGTAATTAAAGAATTAGCGGACGCTAATTTAAGAGCTTCTTTTTTAATAGTATTTCTTGTAGTAGTAGTTAGGGAAGCAATAATTGGAATCTCTTTGATAATCAGGTATTCACGAACCAAAGGCTATTCTTACTTTATAATCTAAAGCCACAAATGACAAGAATTAAATGAATATGGTCTTGTAATCACAAAGACATTGGCACACTTTATTTAATTGTAGGAGCCTGATCTGGCTTAATTGGGTCTTCTTTAAGTTTGATTTTTCGAACACACTTGACTTTTTCTGGAAAAAGCATCCTTTCCTCAGACACTTATTATAACACGATAGTCACCGCCCATGCTCTCTTAATAATTTTTTTTATGGTAATACCTATTTTAATTGGGGGGTTTGGCAACTGATTGGTGCCCCTAATAATCGGGTCCCCGGATATGGCATTCCCTCGTTTAAACAACATGAGATTTTGGTTGCTCGTTAGAGCCCTAATCTTGTTAATCTCTAGGATTTCGATTGACCTAAGGGGAGCAGGTGCAGGCTGAACCCTTTATCCCCCTTTAAGAGGATTAAAGGGGCATGGGGGAATCGGAATTGATTTAGTAATTTTTTCTCTTCATTTGGCCGGAGCCTCTTCAATTCTTGGCGCAATAAACTTTATTGTCACAATTCTAAATCTACGTAGGCAAGGAATATCGCTACAAGTTACTCCATTATTTGTCTGAGCAGTATTAGTTACAGCTGTATTATTACTTTTATCGCTACCAGTATTAGCCGGTGCTATTACAATATTACTAGCAGACCGAAATTTTAATACAAGGTTTTTTGACCCCACAGGGGGAGGGGACCCCGTTCTATTTCAACACCTTTTTTGGTTCTTCGGCCATCCGGAAGTATACATTTTAATCCTACCCGGTTTTGGGCTAATTTCAAGAATTGTAACTAGAGAAAGCCTAAAATCAATCACCTTTGGCCCTCTGGGTATGATTTACGCTATAGTTTCTATTGGCTTACTAGGCTTCGTAGTTTGAGCCCACCATATATTCACTGTAGGAATAGATGTGGACAGACGGGCGTACTTTACGGCTGCAACTATAATTATTGCGGTTCCTACAGGAATTAAGGTATTTAGATGGGTTAGAACAATAGCAGGTTCATGAGAGCCCAATTCTCCTTCTCTTTTGTGAGCCAAGGGGTTTATTTTACTATTTACAGTAGGGGGCTTAACAGGTATTGTGCTAGCAAATTCTTCCCTGGATATTCTCTTACACGACACTTATTATGTAGTAGCCCACTTTCATTATGTTTTAAGAATAGGAGCCGTGTTTGCTTTAATGGGGTCTTTTGTTAACTGATTCCCTCTGATAACAGGACTTACTTTAAATTCTATGATTTGCTCTGCCCAGTTTTTTATAATAATTTTAGCTGTAAATCTCACTTTCATACCCATACACTTTATAGGCATATCAGGGATACCCCGACGATACTCTAATTTCCCTGAGACTCTCAACTCTTGAAATAGAATTAGTTCCCTAGGGGCTACTTTATCAATGATTGCTCTGCTTGTTTTAATTTGAGCTATCTGGGAGGCGTTGGCCTCTAAACGACCAGCCATATACTACAGGTACACATCTAGAGTAATTGAGTGAGCCCACTCATATCCCCCTATAGAACACAGGTACCCCTCTTGTTGTAAGCTTTACACATAAACCTAAGGCTGAATACGACTTATTTCTAATTTGTCAAAGCTAAAAGCCAGTCTTTCAATTTAAGTGGCAGATTAGTGCATAGGTATTAAAAACCTAAAATGAAATATTCCTTAAATAATTAAGGGGGTGTAACAGCACATCAAATTTTCTATTTGAAAGTCAACACTTAATTATTTGATATTAAGGCTAATAAATATGCGACCCACATTCGCAAAAGTCAAATAAAATGAAGGCCTGTGGCTTTAACGGGGCCGAAACCCGTACAACTTCACTAACTGTAATTAAACCAAACTCGGTTTCTTAAAAGTTAAAAGCTTTTTTTTAATTACAAACCACCTCCCCAATAAAAGCAAAAACTCTTGTTAGATATATAAAAGTAAATAAACCAAAAACTGAATTAACCCCGTAAGAAACAACTCCGTGCAAAGGGGTAAAATTTTTAGTAGCCCCGTGAAAGATTTGTGAATATAACAACACCCTATATCTTACAGCGACTAATAAAACCAGTATTAAAAAGATTAAAGCTAAACACCTTATTCTAGATAAAACAAAAGCGCTCAAAAGCTCTGCTATGAAATTAAGCCTAGGAGGCACCCCTATATTTGCAATGATTGTTAAAAACCCCCATAGCCCTATGACCGGTAATAAGTGAAAAAAATTTACAAAATATAGCATACTTCGTCTTCTGGTATGTAAGTAAATTTCCCCTACCAATAAAAATATAGCCCCGGAAGAAAACCCATGGGAAATCAGTATTAAAACAAAGGAATAAAGCCCTAACACTCTTTTAGAAAACACACAACTCACACCTAGGCCCATGTGTACAACAGAGGACATTGCTACAAGCGTTTTTATGTCTTGGCTAATAATACAGAGACAAGCTCTTAAAAAAGAACCCCAAACCCCCCAAGTAACTAAAAACCCTAACGCTAATTTATTTCTAAAATCAACTATGGGCAAAAGCTTAATTAAGCCCACTCCTCCTAGTTTCAATAAAATAGCGGCCAAAACTATTGACCCCTCAGTAGGAGATTGTACATGGGCCAAGGGTAATCAGAAATGCAGACCGAAAATAGGCAACTTGACCAAAAAGGGGAATAAAAGTAAAAGCCTGATAACCCCTTGAAAGACTGTGAATTCAACTTCGTGTAGTCACAACTCGCTGACCAGGCCTCTTCTAGCAGTCTTCACTGATAATAAGACATAGCCTAAAAAGAAAAGGGAACTGACAACAGTATATATTAGCAAATACAAGGCTGCTTTTACTCGCTCTGGCTGGTAACCCCTGTAAAACACTATCATAAACACTGGGACAAGAGATAATTCAAAAAAAACATATAAAATTAATAGGTTTAAAGTAAAAAAAACAAACACCCTAAAGATTATCAAAAAAGACATATAAACATTTTTATCAAAAGTAACAAAAGGGAAGTTACATATAAGGACGCCTAAGACCACTACAAGAGATATATAAGCTATTCTAGTTGAAATTAGATTACTCTGCATACACCCTGACCTAAAAACAACATCGGGACTAAACACCAAGACGGTAACCCTCAGCAAAGCGATATATAGCCCTAAAGAGAAAAGCTCCAGCACCCCCCTCAGAATTAAGCCCAGTGAAAGGAAAATAACCAAAAAAATGATAGTCAGAAACTAATCTTTAAATTTGCAATTTAATGTATATTTATACTAACCTGACAAACACCATAAAGATAAAAGCAATAATAAGCTAAATAAGCTTAAGGCCTCATAAGTCTTTGATAGGTGTTTCCTGTATTGCTGCCCTGCCTTAAGAGTTAAACACGTAAAGTTTGGAACTTTAAAATAAGACTAAGTCTTTTAAGGCAAGTTTAGCAATAGCTTTAGTTCAAACATAAAGCCCGTTAGTAAGAATATTAGAAATTCTATTATCAACTAATAAAAGTTATGGTGACTTATAAATAAAGAGAATAAAGTGCCAGCACCTGCGGTTATACTTTTTTATTAATTTTAACACCTCTTAATAGACATAAAGCTAGACTCCTAGGACCAATTGTATTTAACTAGCTTATCTCTTTTTTCTAAAATTTATTAAAACCAGGAATAGAACCCTGCTATGGGCCTTAAGCAATAAGGGTAGTACTAACACTTAGAAACCCAAATTGAATGCCTGCTTAACATCTAAGAGAATTTAGGGGCCCGACACCACGCGTTATTATGAACTATTTGACCCACGTGTGTGGCTGTAAGACTACTTTTAATTAAAGTATTTACAGGTATCATGCGGGCGTAATAGGACTTAGCCCTAAATGCCATACAAAAAGTTAAAAATAATAGGATTTTAAAGTACCTAAAGCCATAGAACCCCCTAAGGGCACATATCGTCCGGCAACCTCGTTTGAGGTAAGCCGTAGCAAAGTAAAAGTTATAGAAATAGCTTTTAAGTTATAATATTATCTAATAATAATAATAAGATTTAAATATATTTAATATTTATATATAAATAATTATATAACTAAATTTTAACATTATATAAATATATAAAAATATAAGATAGAAAAAAAAAATATTTTCTATTAAATAAAATCTAGTAAATTAAAATAGGCTAAGTGGCAGTTTAGGGTTTACAGCCCTGTTTCTATTTTACTAGTAAAACAATAAAGCCGTCGGTATGTAAGAGTGTCCTGCCCCACACAGTTCAGAGCATTGGCCGAAGAACTTTCCTGGGAGTGAACTGAAAACCCTGCCGGAATTAAGACGCCCGGGGATAGCGTCGAGCTTTACAGTTAAGGCGGGCACTGTCCAGCTGTGTAGCACATCTCTAGAAGTGACATACACCTTAACCCAGGCTGATTTAGGGAGAACCACCTGGTTGGCTCTGTCTAGAAGAGCTAACCCGTTTCTCCCCCGGGAGACCAGTCCTGTATCAAAGGCCTCTACAGGGTTCCCCCTCAAAGCGCCCCCTGTCTCCTCCAGTTGGTAGTTTCAGTACCACTGAAAGCCGGTGACCTTTAAGACCCGGGCAGGGGTAACGGCCTCAGAGGCGTCTAATGAGTATAACAGTACTAAGCTAGGGTAGCCCAGGCCTAATAGAATCAGAGCCGGGAGC
>JAOWAT010331503.1:0-13705 GCA_028571025.1 Longipedia americana | reverse complement strand
TTCCAGGCATTTTCTGAGAAAAGTTAGGGTATTTTTGAAGTCAGTGAGACAAGAAGAATTTTTTAAGTCAGGTCCCGGCATCATTCTCGAAAAATATTTTTGGGATGACCCACTCTATTATTAACTTCACTTAATTGTCATTAATTCACTTGATTTTCATTAATTTCACTTGATTGTCATTAATTTCACTTCTGTTTCTTTCCAGGTGTGAAACTTGCGGCAAGGGCTTCTTGCGAAGAGAACGTTACGTAACGCACGTGCGAATCCACACGGGCGAAAAACCTTTCGTGTGCGCCGTTTGTAATCGGGGTTATCGCGACAAACGTGAGCTGAAGAAGCACCAAGTGGCACACAATCATTCTGGGCAATCGGCGCCCATCCCCGGAAATCCAATTCCATCCACATCTCAGACGTCGCAACAGACACAACAGCCCCAACAGCAACAACAGGTTGATATTCGCATCGGGTTTCAATCAAGCTGGAGGGGTCAATAGATCGATACGGAGGTTACATGATTCGACTTTATCTGAATGCCCTAAAGCATTTTAGAGCATTCAGAAAAAGTCAAATCATGTAACCTCCGTATCGATCCATTTGGGTTGGGAAGTCATCCAGAAGCTTGCTTCGTGAGTTTGCTTCGGAAGCAAAATTTTTGCTTCGGAAGTAAAAATTTTGCCTGAAAAGCAGTAGCACGTCATTTCCAGGAATTTTTCACTTGAAAAGATTTTCCTTCTGAAGTTTGCTTCCAAATTTTGCTTCTGCTTCTGAAGCAAACTTCCAGATCCCTTACCACTGTTTCAAATAAAATAGTGTCAGATGTTGGAAAGTGATCCGGAAGTTTGCTTCAGAACCAAAAATTTTGCTAGGTTTTGATACTTACTTCCAAATTGGCTTCTGCTTCTGAAGCAGAAGCAAAATTTAGGATCACTTTCCAACCCTCAAGATTCTCACACTCACTGACTTTAGCCAAAAACATGCATTTCAAGAGTAAATATTTGAGGAAATTCAATAAATTTTCTCAAATTTAGGTTGAAAGTCGCAATTTTATTCACATTTTTTTAAACATTTTCTTTTGTAGCAAAACCTTAGAGAGACACTCAGATGTGATTTGGTATAAAACTTTTTGAGGATGTAGACTTGATATTTTAAAATTTTAACCCCAAACTTTGAATTTTCTGATTGAAACCCAATGTTTTCACCCAATAGCAACCCCAGACCCAACAGACGACAGCAACGCCGCAACAAGCCCCACAGCCGCAGGCAACAGTGCAACAGCATGCATTATCCACACAGCCACAGCAGGTGACGCTGCCAACACAGCCAACGCAACAACAGACAACGGTGCCGCAATTAGTACAACCGAGTATTGTGACGGCTGCTCTGGCACAAGCAGCTGCCGCTACAGGAGGAAGCAGCCCACAACAGGTGACTGTCTCGGCCCCACCACCACCAAATCCCACGACGCCCGCGGGAATTTCGATAGCAACTAGTGCCACGAACCCAGGGTTGCCTCCCAAAACAGTAATCCTGGGCTCGGCACCTACGGTAGCAGCGAGTGGCCAACAAACAGGCACCACAGTCATAACAGCACAACCCAGTTCCATCAGCTTACCCAATCAGCCCATACCTAAGGAACTGCTAAATCTAAACGGCCAGGCCGTCATTCAACCTCAGCCGTTGAACCCTGCAAATGTTGTATTACCACCTTCAGTTCAAACCGAATTGCACTTGCTTAACGAAAGAGTGGCTGCCAAGCAACGAGCGGCAAAATTAGCTGCCTCTGCCCAAACAGCCAATACAGCACAAGTGGTGACAGCCGGACCCAGTCAAACAAAAGTGGCTGTCGTTGCAGCGCCTGCCGCACAGAACACTGAACAACCGCAAGTATTTACACAGGCGGTTGCTACAAATGCCACTGTAGGCACCGGTGGAGGAGCGACTGCCGTAGCCGCTAATGCGACAACTGGAGGCTCGATAGTTACGGCTAATGCAGCCTCTGGTAGTAGTGGAGGAGGAGCGCCGTTGTTCTATTATGTGATGCCGGGTACGGTGCCATACAATGTTGCAAGCGGCGGTGGGTCCGGTGACAGTAGCGGTGCCACGACGGTTCGACTCGCCACGCCCGACGGTAATTTCACAACAGCACAACTGATCAGCGTGCCCGCTAGTGCCATACAACAAATCAACCCGACTAGCAACGGTGGAAATCTGCCCAATTGGATTCTAGAAACAGTCGCGCCCTCGACGAGATCAGGTTCAATGTGACATGAGATAGGCTGTGCCTCGGAAAGTCAAGTCCCAACAACTACAATAACAACAACATCCATTAAAACACCCCAGTTAGCAAGCAAAGATCATCATCAGCAACACGTCAAACAACAAAAGCAACATCACCAGCAACAACAATTGCAGCAATTGCAATCAGGGTCTGGTGATGTCATCTTTACAAACAACAACAACAACAACAACAACGGTGTTCAAAATGTGTTGTCGTCAGCGACGAAAACGGTATTTAGCAGCAGCAAAAATGCCGTTTCTATTACGAAATCCAGGTCATCGGCTACAGGCCCCGTTGGCCCCAATGTGATTCTCAGTCATTATTCTGACCCGCAACAACAAGAACCGTCTGCTGACCAGCACGGGGTGCAGCCAGTCTCGGCAGAAGAAGAGGCCTGTGCTAGGGAACTATTAGAACTTGGTCATCAAAAAGACTTTAACGAAAATGGTTACATCATCTGCAACAATAACTCAGTGCTATCCGCAAATGCCATTGATGGAGCAACATCCGCAACAGCGACAAATAATAAAGTGCAAAGAGTTATCGTGCAAGTTCCAGACCTTAACAGATACACACTTCAAACCATTCAGATACCTAATCTGGATGGTAATCTGACTGATTCGGACAGTGATGAAGATGATAATAAAGACTCAGAAATTTCTGAGAAAAATTCTGAAAATTCTGGAACTGTCAGAAGCGGTGACAAATCTACCACTGCAGTTGATGACAAAGACAGTGAAAATGTTGATCAAGTGAAAAGCAGTTCTCAATCCAATACTTCTTCTGAATCAATTGAAACAACAACAAAACCATCAACACTTAGTTCTGTTGTGTCTTTTGATGACACAATGGGACCTCATTTGCAAAGTAGTGTTTCTTCACCTCCCCCATCTCTTTCACAACAAACACACCCTTCAGTTTCAGACATTAGCAGCAGTAGGGTGTCATCATCTATATCTTCCTCTTCTTCAAGTCCTACTCAACAAGAAATGCAGCCTCCTCCTAAGGAAGAAATGCAACCTCCTCCTGCTCCTCCTAAGGAAGAAATGCAGCCCTCAGTGCGTTCTTCCTCTCCTTCTTCTTCTAAAAGTGATCAGCCAGTTGAAACCACAAGTGAAAATGAAAACAAGCAAGATGCAACAAACCTTTTGGTCAAAACAATTGACATTTCAAAAAGTGAGGAAAAGACAGTGGAACAATCTTCATCTGCGAGTGAAAATCCTCTTAATTTGGATACAAAAACTTCCAAATCATCAGAGGAAAACAAGTCTAAGAATGAATCTATAGAAGTATCCACTGACACCAAAAAGGTAGATGACAATCTGGAAAAATCAACTGGTGAAAATGATCCTAAACCTTCTCCCAATGAAAAATTATCCCAGGAAATTTCAACAGAAGAGAAAACACTTCATGATTTTAAAGATAATTCTAGTTTAGTTGCAGACATTAATACATTAAAGACAAGTAATATTATTAGCAAAAGTAATTTGCCTTTGGCAGAAGAGGCATCATCTAACGAAAATGAAAATGTAGTAGCAGTAGTAGAAAATGAAGCGCCTATTAATTTATCTCAAAAACAAATACAAAATAATCCTGAAGATGATACGTTGTGTCAGAAGACTAGTGATTCTGATTTAAGGACAGATAATGATGAAAACAGTGATGCTACTAGTAAGGCTAAAACTGAAACTGTTCCTCTAAGTGATGTGAGTGCTCAGAGTCAAACTTCTGTGTCATTATCTTCTTCAAAAACTGTAATTTCTTCTCCTTCATCTCCGACAATAGTAAATGAATCAATACAAAGTAATGTAGAAAAAGACTCCAACGAAAAAATCTCACAAGATATACAAAGTCCCAAAGAAGTAGTAAGTGAAACAGAAACAGAAAATAATGATAATATAGAAAAAGTTCTTGCTCCAAATGTAGAAAGTAATATTGAAACTGAAAATGTGGTAAAGACTGCTGAAAGTGTAGAAAATATTGGTGTAAACAAAGAAAAGACTGCTGATATTTTGGAAAATATTGCTGATAAGAAAGAAAAGACTACTGATATTGTGGAAAATATTGCTGAAAAGAAAGAAAAGACTGCTGATATTGTGGAAAATATTGCTGAAAATAAAGAAAAGACTGCTGAAATTGTGGAAAATATCAAAGTAGTCAAAGAAAATTCTATTAAAACAACAACTGTAAAAGAAATTCCTGAAAGAATTTCTAATAGTGTAGAAACATTAGCTGAAAATGTGGAAAGTATTGCTGACATAAACATTGAAATTAAAAAGGTGAACAATGACAATTTAGCTGTAAAGAATCCTTTGCAAAGTGACTGTGATAAAGACTCTTCTTCTCATGCTCTCAACGTTGAAGAAGTTCCAAATATTGAAAAATCAGATGAAAATAGAGACAGTAACAAAGTAAGAGATGAAATTGCTGGAAGTGAAATTGGTGTAAAAACCATTTCTGTAATTGATATACCAAAGAATAAATCAGAAGAAATTATAGCTGTTGATATTCCTGTAAAGGAAATTGAAAAATCAAAAAATCTTACCGAAATTGTTAGTGCTTCTGAAAATCGTGACACTGCACAAACAGTTCCAAAGGCAAGTAAATGCACAGATTTGCCCCCTAAAGTTTCATTTTCTGTTGAAAATCTTATTGGCAAAGTGGATGATAAACCAAAAGAGAAAAGTGAAATTTCAGATCCAATAATAACTTTCAAAAAGCCAAGTTATGTTGTTCCTCAAGTACAAGCAGAGCCTACAAATCTAAGTCAAGACGTTGATACACCAAAAGAAACATCTGTGAAGGAAAAAAGTATACCTACAGAGGAATCTAAAATCTCAAAAATGGAAAAGAAAACAGGGGCATCGGTAGAAGCTTCAGATAAGGATAATTCTTCAGTTTCAAAGGAAAAAGATTTGCATTTAGAAAAAGTGAGTGAACCTGCAAATATTCCTAGGGTAAATATTCACTCTGAAGATACAGAGCAAAGTCAAGCTGTTGTTGATTCATCAGACTCGAGTCTTTCATCAAAAGGGAAAGTTTTGATTTCTGAATCAGAAAGTAAAAAATCTGATTCTGAAAATGTCCCTGAAAGTTTAGCACCTTCTCAAAAACAATTATGTCAGGAAGTATTAAAACCTAGTGTTCAACAAAATGTTTTCACTGAAAAAGAGCAATCTGATGTGAAAGAGATAGTAAAATCGTCTGTTTCTACTCTTCCTGAAAGTGCTGAAAAATCATCAAAAGTTATGGTAGAGATTGTAAAGTCTGATACTGCTATTCCTGAAAGTGCTGAAAAATCATCAGAAATTATTGTTGAAGATGATAAATCTGATGCTGAAGCAAGCACAATTACAAGTGTAAGCACTGAAAAATCTGATTCTTCTATTTCTGACAGAGCTGATAATTCATCAAGTATACCAATGCCTGGAAAAGAGAGTGAAGCATCTAATTCTTCAAATGAAAATTCATCAAATGTTTCAGTTGAAAATGTTGAAAAGTCATCAAATATCACGATTGAAGAAAGAACTTTGGTGCCTGAAGAAGAGAGTAAAATATCTGGTTCTCAAAAGTCTGATAATTCTGATGAATCATTAGGAATTGCAATTGAACAAAACATCTTTGTTCCAGTAAAAGAGACTGAAAAATCTGAAATGTCTATTCCTCAAAATGACAATAAATCTGACATTGCAGTTGAAGGAAGTAAATCTAATTTTGATACAGACCCTGAAAAAGATAGCTCTCCTGTTATTGAAAGTGATGAAAAATCATCAAATATAGTTGGAGAAAATAAATCTGTACCTGAAAAAGAAGTTGTAGCAGATGATTCTCAAATTCTTGAAAATGCTGATAAGTCTACTTCAGAGGAAATTGAAAGATCAGCGGAAGAAACACAAACAGCTACTGAAACAGTAAAAGAAGACTCTACTGTGAATAAGTCAAATGATATGAAAATATCTGAAAAGTTGGATGATGTAACTGAAGATGATTCCAAAGAAAAGGGAGAAAGTGTGAGTTCAGACAATGAAGCGGTTGAATCTGTGCAAGAAGAAGAAGAAAATGTCACAGAAAAAGACACGATAGTTCAAGATGTGTTAGTAAATGTTTCAACTGATGTGTCTTCTGATCAAAAATCTTCTGATATTCCTGAAGGAGTTTTGGAGAAAGTGGAGAAAACTGTTGACAGTGTTAAGTCAAATTTGAAAGATGATCAAGACCAAACAGATAAAGCTCAAGAAACAACCATTGATCTGAAAGAAGCAGTAAAAGAGAAGTCAGTAGATTCTTCTGAAGTTGTAGTAGAACAATCATTCAAAAAGTCAGAGTCAATTCTTAAAGCTGAAACATCTCAAGTGGAAGAAAAAATCACATCTGAATCTGACAAAAATGTTTCAGAGAGTCATGCAGATTCATCAGAAAGTAAGACTGAAGAAAGAGTTCGCAAATCAGAGAATGTTTCAGACAGCTTAATCTCATCTAAAGAGACTGTTACCATTTCTGATCCCATTTCCAAATCAGAAAATTCTAAAGTACAGACTGAAGATGAAGAAGAGAGAATGAGAATATCTGATTTAAAATCTGACAGTGTCACTGATAAAGAACCAAAAGTGCAAACTGACTCTGAAAAATTGGTACTTGAAACAAAATCTCCTGTTGAAACATCTGAATCTTCAAATTTGCCAATAACCAAAAGTGAAATTTCCCATCAGGTTAGTGAAAAGGTTCAACAAAATTCTGATAAAACCAGTTCAGAAATAAATAAAGCTTCAAGTGAAATTTCCGCCTCCGAAAGTCATGAAAGTGCTTTGAATGATAGTTCAAATTGTGAGGCAGTTAGCAAAGCAACAGATGAACAAAAAATTTCAGTCTCAGAAGAAAATTTGAAATCTGAGAAATCTCAAATTCCAAAGGAAGCAAGTGTAGGGAAAGATAAGATTTTGGTTGCAGCAAAAATTGCTACTTCTACTGAATCCAAGTCTATCGATGCGCCTAAATCAGATAAGGTTGATTTATTGAAGGAAGTGAGTGAAGAAAAAGGCACGACTTCAGTTACGTCAAAAATTGAAACCTCTTCCAAATCAAAATCTGTGGATACCTTGGGATCTGAGAAATCAGAAGTTGTGAACAAAGGAAGTGAAGAAAAAGATGTTTTAGTTGCAACAGAAACTATTGCTTCCTCTGAATCAAAATCAGATGACACGTCTTTAGGTGAAAATTTGGTGATTTTGAAGCATTCAAGTGAAGAATCAAGTGCAGTAATTGATACTCAAAAATCAGTGGTGAGTGAAGCTAAATCACTAGTCAGTGTAAAGGCTGATATGTCACTTCAGCCCAATGAAAAGTTTGAAAATGTTTCTGATCAGCCAGGTGTTGAAAAGAAGGATATTCCCAAAGTCATATCCCAGTTGAAAAGTCCAGAAACTTCACAAAAGAAGGTAGCAACGAAAGAAAGTCCTAAGGTCATTCCGCTCTTGAAGAGTCCTGAAACTTCTAAAATGAAGACATCTGTTAAAGAAGTACCAAAGAAGGGTAGCAAAATTGATCAAGATAAAGTTTCAGAGGGTTTGATATCAAAATGTTCTGTAATTTTACAGAAAACAAACGTGGTAGAAGAGAAGGTTTCTGAATTTTTGAAGCATTCTATTGAAGGTGAAAAACAATCAACAAATGAAATTCCAGCTCCTTCTAATGTGAAGTCTTTGAGATCATTTAGAACAACTAGAGCTTCGAATAAAGTTGAAGAAAAGATCCCTGAATTGTCAAAGCAAGCTACTGATGACAAAGAGAAATCATCTCCTAGTGAAGTTTCGCCCACTTCTAAAGCAAAGTCATTAAGATCTAGAACTACCAGAGCTTCAAATGAAGTTGAGGTAAAGGTTTCTGATTCTTCTACACAATCTACTGAAGATAAAGAAAAATCAACTTCTATAGTGAAGTCATTAAGATCTGTAAGAAGCACCAGAGCTTCAAATAAACCTGAAGAGAAAGTCTCTAAACCTGTAGAGCAATCTACTGAAGATAAGCAGAAGCCAGGTACAAGTGAAATTCAACCCACCTCTACATCAAAGTCATTAAGATCTTTTAGAACTACCAGAGCTTCAAAGAGGACAATTGATGGGAAAACTGTTTCAAGCCCTGAAAAGGAATCTAAACTGATAGAAACTGCTAAATTAGATTTAGATATTCCTGAAGAACCTGCTCTTACGATTGCAGAAACATTTGAGACTGAGTCAGAATCAAAAGAAGAAGTAATTGATCTTGAAGCAAAATCACCAGAGACTCCAAGGAAAGCTAAAACTTCTGTTAAAGTGATAGGCATGGATATTACCAGTGGAATTGACATGTCACCTCCAAAGCTTAAAAGTCCTCCAAAAATCATCAACTTAAGTTCTGAGAAGAAGGAAGGCTCTGGTTTGTCAAATGTAAAATTGCCTTCTTCATTAGTGATAGAACCTGTTCAAAAGAAAGAAGAAAAGAAGGAGGAAAAGAAAGAAAAGACCAAAGAAGAAGAGGAATTAGAGTCATTGACCAAAAATCTTCCCAAGACCACAACAATTGAATTGTCCAAGCCTAAGGAGGAAGATGATATTGTTGTACTTGGTATTGGAAAATCACTTACACCACCATCTCTTATGAACAAAAGGAAAGGCAAACAACAGTCACCTCAAGAACAAAAGACACCATCGCCTCCAAAGAGAGAACCTAAAGAAGATTTAACTCCAGATTGGTTGCAGAAACCTTCACCATCAGTGTCTCCATCAAAACCAACTGAAAGTGAAGACAGGTTGACAGCTTTGAAAAGCAAGGTTGAAATGTCATCTATTGTCAGAGATTTTGAGTATGATTATGAATATGAACCTCCTCCAAAAGAGATCAGACCAATCAAGTCAAAGTTTCAGAAACCAAAACTTCAAACAATTGATATTCCACTTCCAACACCTTCTGCTCAACCAGTTTCTTCCACATCAGCAACAGTCACAACTTCACCAAGTTTTAAACCAGCGATCGCAAGTCCAGCACCTCCAGGCACTTCATTAGTCATAACACCATCGACAATATCTGTAACATTGTCAGCACCAATATCTGGGGGTCAAAACACAGTGATAACCTCAATTCCACTCACAATAACACCAACAACAGCAGCAGCAACATCAGCATCTGGAATTGAATTCCAACCTGTATCAATACCAGTGACATTTCCAGCTCAAGCAACTGGAACTTCAGCCTCCACAGTAACCACAGCTACTTTGCAAATACAACCTATTTCCACTCCATATTCAGCAACTACTTATCCACCTGTTGTGAGTATTACTGATCACCCACAACAAACGTTTCTCGCTCCACAACCAGTCCAGCAAACAGCATCAACAACAACTACAAAATCCTCTAAATCATCTCTTGTCATGCAGACAAATGATATTTTGGCAGCGGCAACAAGTGAATTAGAACGACAAGCACAACTACAACAACAACAGCAGCAACAGCAGCAACAGCAACAGCAACAGCAACAGCAACAGCAACAGCAACAGCAACAGCAGCAGCAGCAACAGCAACAGCAGCAACATCAACAGCAGCAACTACAACAATTTTCAGAACTACAGGAATTTGAAGAAGATGAATCATCAGAGAATTTTACACCAACAATCACACGAACTGATGATGGAAGATACCTTTGCAATGTGTGTGGCAAAGTGTGTGATACCGAAAAAGCATTGATTACTCATAAAAAGAAACATAAAATAGACAAACCTCTAGTGTGCAAGTATTGCTCGCGTCAATATCTAGACAAGCATAGATACATAGTGCATGTTCGCTTCCATACAGGAGAAACTCCTTTCAAATGTGACATATGTGGCAAAGGTTTTCGAGATCAAAGAAAGATGAAATTACATATTGCAAGACATAACAGTGCATTGGCTCACAAATGTCATTTGTGCCCAAGAAGTTTTGAAGGACCAAAATCACTAGAAAAGCATTTGAAAGCTCATGAATCCGGAAGGTATGTGGCTCCAAAGACAATTGCTAGACCTGATGGTTCTCTTGGAATGGCTTTGCCTGGTATTACTGAAAAGCTGAGTGATGGAGAACAGTCAGATACATCAACTGCATCAGCAGCAACAAGTGTTCCAACTCCAATTAATGTTGGCAATACATCTGATATGGAAACAGTTGCAGTGCTTGATTTACCTGATTTATTAAAACCTCAAGATGAGCAGCAAGCAACACATCCTGCAGTGTCAGAATTAGCAGCCTTACCACCACCAGCTGCAGTACAGCCCATATTGCCATCTAGTGATGTCAGTGATCAACAAATACTTCAGCCACAATCAACTCCCCAACCGGTCATAAGCAATACAGCACCGAGTGAAACAATATCAGTGCAACCAATGGATCAACCATCCTCGATAAGTCTTTCTGTTGAAGATCTTATGCAATATGCTCAACCAATGCAACCTTCTTCTATGATTCATGCTCCAGAGGATCTTGAAGATAAATTGCACGAAGGTGCAGCGAAAGTTGTCCCAGTCGCCATGGATGAATTTGTGCAGTCTTCTTCAACTTCTTCATATGGATCCAAACCGGTTGCTGGAGGTAGTCACAATGATTCGGGCGAGTTTCCAGATTTGCTCGATTCGCTGTCAAGTGTTGATTACAATAAATTCAGTACTGAGGCACAATTTGTGGGGCAATCCACCATCAAAGAGGACTCTGGATTGACATTTACTCAACTCAGTGGTTTTAGCCCTCAATTTCCTGATGCTCAAACAAGCAGTGGCGCTATCAATACTGAAGCAAATAAGCAAATATCTCCGGTGGTCGTTGCTCGAAAATCAAGAGCTCCAGCTCAACCTGTAACACCACTAACATCTCCAGGTAAAACTCCTGGTAAGACTCCTGTCATAATTAAAAGAGTTTCGCCTCAAATGGCATTTAAGCATTCACTAAAATCTCCATTAGTAAGTCCATCAAAGATGCAAACGCCTCAAGTTCAACAACAAGCAGCATCAGCATCTGCTGCAGATGCAAGTGGTTCAATGAACATCACAAAGACAGAAGATTTGGTTAATGTTTTGACAAAGGAAGCCGTTACTCAACTTGCCAAAGCTCAGATCAATCTTCCAGCAGGTACTTGCCTTGTTCCAGCTGAAGCTAAATGTGAACCAGCATCTTCAACCTCTGGCTTGCAGATATTACCAACATCTGTACCACAAACCACGATTGCATCAGCAGCAGCCTCATCAGTTGCCTCAACCATTACATCGACAGTGACATCTGTTACTTCAACCACTGATCCCAAATCCACAACTCCAAATCAACCGATGACGATAACGATTCAGTACAAGATCTACCCAGATGAAAAAGGCGGCGGTCCTCAGACAGTGTCTGTAAAGAGAGATATCGCTGATTTGATCAAAGATGCTCCGCTTGATAGTGCATCGTTGTCAAAGCCTGAATCTGGACCAAGTGCCGTGACTACTCCTTCAGAAGTGGCGATAGCAGCATCGCAAGTATTAGCATCTTCATCAACAACACCATCTACATCATCATCCACTCCTGATTTGATGCCAACCAATCAGTATGATCAGCCGCAACCAAAATCTCAAATTCCAACTCCAAAAGAATTGCCTCCCATTCCCGTTGAGCGAAATGAACCTGATCCAATGAAGGACTGTGTGACAATCGTCACTGCGAGTGGACGCAAATTCGAGATGCCTTCATTGGTCACAGGCGGCTTTGATGTCGATCAAATGATGTGCACCTTCTGTGATAAGAGATTCAAAAATGATAAGACCTTCATTAGTCATATGCTGAATCACTTTGGTGTCACACCGAAGATGACCACTTGCCCAGTGTGTGGATTGACTATGCAAAAGAAGAGCTATGCGCGGCATTTGAGACTGCACGGAACAATTGTGCCGGAAAAGTGCCCGCTGTGCCCCAAGGAATTCCGGGAAAAGCGAACCCTGGAAAAGCATATGAGAACCATACATGGGGCTGAGAGACCAGCTAGCAGCATCAGTGCAATGTCATTCCAGAAACAAGATTCACTGGCGAGCACAGATTACAGCAGCGTTCATACGGTAAGCCAAAGATAAATAGAATGCATGGATGATAAATAATACAGTATGTACAATGGATATCGTAGTTCCATGAATTTTGGGCTGTTTTGTGTTAAATGACTTCTTTCTATTTTATTGGAGAATTATTCATATCTTAAGATCACTTCTTAAAATACCTAATAACTCCTTGTATTAACCCATGGGGTTATAGCATTTCAGGGATCTTTGAGGGTGGGGTAATACAAGAGGTGGGGATTTACAAGAGGGTGGGGCAATAAAAAATTTTTGCATCAAACCCATACAGTTGTAGTATCAGTTTTACGTAATTCATGTGATACAGGGTCAATAAACTCAATTTTTTTACCTTCAACTTTTGTAATCCGGGTCAAATTTCTTCATTTTCACATGAAAATTAATTAATGGGCACAAAGTACAAAGAAAAGATGTAGCAAAATGTAATTCTATTATCCCACGGGGCTATACAAGAGTGTGGGGCAATACAAGGAGTTATACGGTAAGTAAATACTGAATTACCTTTTAAAATACACTGTACTACTTTATGTAAAAAAAATGAAATTTTCTTTACTAGTTACACAATTCTAACGGACTTTGATGATAAATAGTAAAGATTGGTTGGAAACTTTCTGGACAAGGTATTGGACAATATGGCATCAAAATTCAAAAGTAAGGACAGTTTCAAAAAGCTGAGAGTATAAGCTTTCCAAAGAACTCTTTACTTTGAAAATTTGAAGTAATTTACTTTGAAAAAATGGCTATTTATTACAAAAGGTCAAAATATCAAAAACCAAGATTTTCAATCTGACGTACAATTCCATGATTAAATGTCATTGATATTTTCATTCATATAGGCCTTATAATATTTCTTTATTGCTGTTGACTGGTTCAAAGGTATAATTTGCAAAGTTTTCATAAACTTGAAAAGGATATTGCACAAAATTCTTGATTTTTGAGGATCTGACCCTCTGTACAAGTTTACCGATATCTCGTACTAAATTACTTCAATCTTCAACCATAAAGTTTCCGATCAGTCTCTATATGAAAACCGAGAATAAAAGTTCCAAATTTGAAATATTTCAGTTTCATAACTTTATAAAATTGGGCCATTTCCTTTGAGAAATCACCAAAGTCTGTTGGAAGGTCTCTCATTAAGATGCAAAAGAGCCCGAAATAATTTTAAAATCCAGTGCTTAACAACTGATGTTCCATTTAAAAGTGTACAAAATTAGGGTGTTATCAAAATACAGTAATACAAAAATATAGCTAAAAGTATTGAACGGATTGTTTCACCCCGTTCCGTAACACAGTTTCTTGGTATGACAAACCTGCATGGAGCTGGACGGAGCAA
>JAOWAT010331392.1:0-13707 GCA_028571025.1 Longipedia americana | reverse complement strand
TTGAATGTACTTTTAGCTTGCCCCTTAAGTTATCTAAGGAAGTTTTGACATCTCATCAATGACTTCTTTTAGCGAAGTAATCAAAAGAAATGGGTTTGAAAAATCTAGTTTCCCGATTTTCTAATCTATCTGTTTAACCAGTCTTTCAATTTTCTACTTAGCATAATTAAGGTCTACTTTCTCTTCCATCTTGTCAATATTTGCCATGATTGAATGAAAAGATTACTTTTCCATGTTATCCACGATTTACTCGATGAGATCTTGACTACAAAAATCATTGACAGGTGATTCTAGCTACATCGGTTTTTGATATTTATTGTTGAGGAGCAAGGTGCGGATCTCTGCATTTAAAGCGTGGTTAATTTCCAATTAAAAGTTAGTTTTGTTTAGCTGATAAGTTTTTGTGACAAAATATTTTTTTAATTTAATTTTGAAAATTTTAAACTCTCATAAACAATTGACAAAAAATCATTTTTCTTAATCCTTAGGATTTTTCTTTTTCTTTTCCTACTAAGTATGCTTGAAAAAATTCCTCAGCTGCATGAAGTAGTCATTCGGATTGATTGACCACTGAATGTTATGGGTTCCATTTGGAATTAGATATTACCATGTCGTCTTGTGGTGCTTTTCAGCCTCTTTTTGTAAAGTGTCCATTTGGTCCTTTGGAATTAGTTCATCCTTTACGCTTTTAATAAAGAGAATGGGAGTTTCTAATTTGCGCATTAAGGCTTCAGACTGCCAGTAATTGTTCATAAGAAGCCAAATTATGGGTCTCAAAAATATCAATTTTCCACCAAAAATACTATAAGCTACGTTGGGGAGACTGGTAAAGGTGTTCTATAGAATCATACCTTTTATCTTATTTGCAAATTACGGGCGACTAGCTGCATAAACACCAACTGCACCTCCCAAACTTCTTCCAAAGATATAAAGTGGTAGTTTCTCATCCACTCTTCTGAATGCCTAGTGAAGAATAGCAATAGAGTCTTTCTGAATACCTTTTTAGTGGGGATCTCCTTGACTATCGGAGTATCCCCTATATGCGATAAGCATGATGTCTGACTTAGTTTCTTAGTTAATTTTTTTGAGGAACTCCATTCTGGTTCCGATGTCTATGTTAGAAGGGAATGATTGTACTATCTGCGTTTTCATGGAAGTAGACGACAAGTCTTTCGGGTTTTTCATGTTTGACATGCCAGCCTCTGAGTAGAACTCCATCTTCAGTTCTGATTTAAACGTCATCATAGGTGAGACCTCGTTCACGCGGATTCCTGTATCCCATGGGATTTTGAGATGGCGATTGCGGCATCATAGCTCGTGGGAGATAGATGATTTTATTTTGGAGACGGGATATCGTGAAGAGACTAACACACATGAAGGTAAAGAGAATAGTTTTTTTCTTATGGATTTTCATCGTTTAAAGAATGTTCATTGGGATGGATCTGAGATAATTTGCAGTGCGCTTCAGATTTTATGCGGATGGGACAGACTTGATGTATTTTGCTAGACGGTTTAGTCGCTAGGAAGGTTCGGACATTTGTTATGATCGAAGTGATCGTAGTGATATATATCGAAATAAATAGCTTTTTATATTATAAATGTGTTTATAAATGTATTCACTCATGCCTTTTTTACTATTGATCCCTACCTATTCAACAAAAAAATGTAATTAACTTTTTATTTCATTATCTTACTCTTAAATGAACAATTTAACTAACTCCATTGCCTATGAGAGACCGATAGTTTTAGTGATATTTTTGAAACTTTATTTCTATTTTTCACTCAAAGGTTTCTTCAGAATTCAAACTTACGACTTATTTTTTTTGAACCTAAAGAGTCTTCGCGTTACTACAGTGAAGACCAACACATATTTCGAAATGTAAATCCAAGAATGCTACTTCCTTGCAACCTCACAATCGCAGACAATTGTTTTAGAGAATGAGAAGTTGTTTGTTTGTTTTTCAGAGATATAGGTTGATTACTTTGTGTAAGAAGAAATTAAGTAAGCAAAAATATCGTTAAAAAATTGGCAATTGTGAGAAACTCAACTCATGATTTAAACAGAATCACCCAGTTGACAAATTACTACACATGCACAATATTAGTCATCTTGGGGGGGTGCAATCGTATTGAGTACAAAGTCTTGATTTATACCATTTTTGCAAAAAGTAACTCTGTTGAGCATTGGGTCGTATTCCAATTACATTATATCTCCTGTTGAATATTCGATATTAGTAATTCTCTTGCTCTGTTGCTATTAATCCGAGTGTGAAAAGCTACATCCATGGTGAGAAACCATATAAACACCGCGTCCGAGGCTATTCTCCCATAAATACTACTTAGATTGGAGAATCTTGCGTAGACCGACTCCGATGCCTATCCAGCTATGTAACTTCGTTATTTTAATTTTTAATTTTGTCTTGTGAGCTAGAATTAAAAAAATAGAGTTACAAGCTGAAAGTGGGGGTTCAATTAATGCCATACTGTAGTTAGAATTTATAGTTGATATAGTTTTATCGTTGATATTTATATCCTTTGATTTCCAAGTCTAACTCCAGATAAACTCATTTTTTGACAGGAGTGCTGAAAGTGGCAGGGATTTTAAACTCTTGCTGAGTTAGTCAAATTTGCACCGCTCTTTGGCCCAGGCAGTCTAAATCTCATTCGCTGTCGAGAGTCTCGTTTGTTTTGTATCTTCTGTCATTCTTAGTTATTTTTCGACCTAGCTAACGAGCTTTCCAGTGACTTTACCAGTTTATTCTTGCATATAGTCGAGAAACATCTTTGAATTGTTTCCCAATATGTCAAAAGGTGTTTTTTGTTATTTCATGACACTTAACTATTCAATCATATCATTAATGATACGTTACCAAGCCTTAATTGCTTTAAGAGTTTACTCAGAAATGTTGTTTCTCCTTTCGACCACCTTGTCAAACAGTTGCTTTATTTTAAAGGACTTGCACAATTCATTTGATCGGCACTCACAACTTTAATCATCACAAAGAAAAGGACTCTTCACCCAACTCTATTCAAAGCACACGTTTTTTGCAATATTTCCACCCTCACATTTAACTTATTTCCTAAATGGCACATCTATTTCCAAAGGTAGTTCCTCCATTGACTTTTTTACAATTTATTTATATGAAGTTGAAGTTCAATCCGTTCTAATGATACCAAATAAATAAATAGTGTTATTAGACTTGAAAAAACCAGAATTATCATTTTTTTAATGGTACTCTTCTGAATGTCTGAAAGAAAGATTTTTTTCCGTTTGCCATTTATGATGATTGGAGGGGAAAGGACTCTTCAGTTTAGAGTTTGATAAATGACTACAAAATATTGGTGTTTTGAACTATAACCCTAGCTATAGTTAGATTTTTAGTTTCGCTTTTCAAAAAATAGCAAAACATTAATTATTACGACGGAATCACTTGGTTTTTTTCTTTTTCTTGGAAGTTTAGACCCAAAAGGGATTAGCTGGAAGTTACTTTGCAGGAAAAACCATAGTTTCCGACTTATCTTAGTCTTAAGGCAACACCAATCCCTGAGAAAGAGCTCGTATGTTGATACCCAATTTGCCTCTGGTCATTTTTTCCTTGATTCGAGTTATTTCTTAAAGTTGACCCAGTCTTTCCTTGGATTTGCTGTGATCTCTGATTATTTCCGACAGGTTTCTTCTTCTAGACGTATGCTGGCACAGGGAAGGAATGGTCTCTCTTTCCTAGTATTCACTCAAATTGAGCATTTTTCCGAATTTGTTTTTCAAAGATTTGAGACGATCTTTTCTGATTGATTTTTCATTGACCAAATTCCTGTCAATTGCCGGCAAAGATCCCCCGGTTAGATCGATTTCAGGATTGTTTAAACTTTTTCTAACGGGCAAAGTTAGCCCATATTTGATCTAATCTTTCGCATCCAGTCGTTATATTGGTGGTGGCTACTCGGAACTGAGAGAATACTTTGGTTTCAAAGTCATAATCTCAAGTTTCCTTTAAAGCTATTTTTCCATTTTTGACTTGCCTTTCCCCCAGACATGTGCCAGTTCAATGAACTGCTCCTCCTCTTTTTGTTTTTTAAGTTTGTCCTGCTGAATTTTGATGTATTTGTTTTCCATGGCTCTTTAAGGAGTCATCTCTTCGCCTTTAAAAAACATGTAAGGAGCACGGTACAACTTTCTTTTCTGATTGATCGGAGTGACAGGACTGGTGAATATCTTGTTTTTGGGTGCAAGTTTATCATCGCCTTATTCTTATGGAGGCTAGTCATCTTCGGCTTAATCCTTATCCTCTCCGAATCCTCCGACATCCATCTAATTGTTAGCCTATTATTTGTTTTATCCGCCTTCCTAGGGTGGTTTCTACTGCTCTCCTTCTTTAGCCTGTTAGCCGTCGACAGGTTGTTCCGGTCTGTGTTATCCGTCTTATTGTTGATCTTCGGGTTATTACTATTTGTGCTATTACACCTTTGGAGGCATTGGATAGAGGACTCTGGGAGGTTTGGTCTACTATTTGGTATCGATAAAGGGTGCGATGTTGATAATTTTTCTTTTGTATTATACGAGACGTTTTGATGGTATTTAGATCTAGGGATGCGATGTTCTAGCATTTTTTTAATATGGGCCAATCAGCCTAGAGATGATTTAGTTCGGATTTTAATATTTGCTGACATCCTAAACTTTTTCCTAAGGATTATGCAATTTATTCTGTTCTTCCTAAACCCAATTTCTCCACTATTTAGTAACTTCATATCTGATATGACCTTGACATTTTCTTTGATTGATGAGACGATCTTGATCCTTAAACCACAAGAATATTTATTTAAGTCTGGACTGTTGATCTTATCTGCTTTAAATCTGAGGTAGATCACATAGCAGTGTATGAAGACGTTGATATGCCATTGTTTCGTATTGGTCTTCTACATCCTTGTTATTTACACGTTTGTTGTACTAGTTTAGCATGAAGTTTAGGTAGTGGAAGGATTATTGGTCTTTTAGGAATGGGTTTGATGTCAGAGATGTGTTGAGGAGATGTGGTTGGGGTTGCTCCTCATTTATTATGGATGTGTAGTATTGCTTTTTTGATTACAGCTCGATGTTGCGAGGAGATTTGATCATTAATTTTATTTTTTTTATGATATCTGTGGGATTAAAGTTTCGAGTTCCGATAAATTTCAATTGAATGCAATGCGATTACAGATTATAATTGGCGTCGTCTTACATTGTCATGTTATATTTTTTACTGAGTATAGATTCTCCCCAATTTGGATCAATCGTCGACCATGAGCATTTCACTAACAGCATCTTCCAAGAAAAAGATAAAGATAGTATTCCTCGGTGATCAAAACGTGGGAAAAACCTGCATAATAAATAGGTTTGTGAATGATAAATTTTAATAAGGCGAAACAGTAAATATGCTTTCTAACATTCTTAGCCCACTGTAGGGATCGATTTTTTGGTCACGAATTTCCAACACAAAGACAATAGCTACAGACTGCAGTTATGGGATACTGCGGGTCAAGAAAGATTCAAGAGTTTGATTCCAAGTTATTTGAAGGACTCACATTGTGCTATAGTTGTTTATGACGTGACTAATAAGTAATCTTTTGACAGTGTATTTTAATGGATGGATCTATATTGTCAGCATAAGGACGAAAGCTCTTTCGGAATAATTATTGGAAACAAGATAGACAAGGAACAAAGGTACAAATTATTTCTAGGATAGGTTCGCAGGTTTCGATGAGGTGGAGGAAAAGTGCAGATAGCAGGGTATCCTGCACATGTTACTATCAGCAAAGACATCTTAGAACTTGAAGGATGCGTTTTAAAAAGTGGTAGAGATAGTCGATGAAAATAAATAAAAAGAACTGGTAGCCATGATGGCAACAGACAAGAACTCGAAAGAGGGCGGGTAGAGAAATAGGGGTCCACATGGTTATATTGATGGGCCGATGGCGAAGTAGAACGGGGAGGAGAGTATAAAGACATTTATGACACCGAGGGGGAAAAAGAATCTGCACAATAAAGCTGTGAAGTTAGCAGAATAGAAGGAGAAGTAAAAAGAGAAGAAGAAGTTGTGCTGTTGAATTGCTGTTCAAAATAAAGCAAGGAGGGGAATCCATAAATAAATGCATGATTTATAATTTATTCGATGTGCAATTTGAAGATTGTGATTCTATCGGGGGGAGGAAAAAGAGACAATTAGTTATAACAAATTTCCGCATAAGTTAAAAAGATAGATATTTCTTGGTAACCCAATACATAATAATTATTTTTCAAATCTCAATATAGGAAATAGTTCACAAATAAAAAACCCCCCCTTATCTCCGATACCAAAAAAAATAACTCTTTCTAAGATGGAATAAGATTCATATCAATTTCAATACTAGGTATAATAAATACACAACCAAGTAATAGTTCGATTCAGAATTTTATCAAAATATTATGTACATGAAACATCTCTTTTTCAGGATGGTCAACTTCCACAGTAACTAGCCTTGCAGTATTAACTGTAAATTCATGCAAATAGTATAAAATTTCGACCAACTAAACCCTAGCAAATTGATCATGCTTAATTGAAAAATAGTTTACAAGTGTTGTTTCATCGTCTGAAGGTCATTCATCTAAAGAAAACTGGACTGGTTAGTGGAAGCAGGTATCAAAATTTGATGAATACTATCAAACTGGGTAAAGGGTTCAAATGCTGGAAACTAGTAAGGTAGGACTAGATCGAGGACAAGAAACCCACCAAGGATGGGTAAGAACATGATAAGAACCAGTCCATAATTCTGAACAATTGCGAAGATGCATCATTCACGCTATCATCCAATATATCCACAAAATCAAAGAACCCTATGAATGGGCAGATGAAGAAAAGGGATGACGTTACAAAACTGGAGGTTGGAGACTTCTTGTTATACTATGAGAAAGGAAACGAAGAGGAAGCGAAAGCTACGATGAGGAAAGTGAAAAATTTTAAAGAGTAAGAGTTAGTGTTCTCATTGAATGATTATCTGTCCAGGGCTAAAGCACCAAATTTAACATAGTAAGCTCTTTTAAACATTGCTGAAGGGATTATAGCATAATACTAAGATCAGCTCAAATAAAAAACTGATTAGTCAAGGCTAACTTTGGTTTCATTGCGGGAATCTTCGTCCGTTGGTAACAAAAGTGACGATAAGTTCAAAATATCACTCAATTTTAAAGTGCAAGGGGACATAAAGAGATTTATTCAGTACTTTTTGAATATTGAGGAATTTTTCAGACAGCATCCCATCAAAATCATTCGAACTGACGAAATCCGATGTTGTAAATTATCAGGGCTAAAATCACATCCAGATTTTGCTTAGCACAAAATTTTTGTGGTTGACAGGCAGACTGTGGGTATCTTTGATGAGAGTAAGGAAATAAAAGTGAAATAAATCTAAAAGAATCTAAGAATTGGAGTCTGGCTATTGAATACATAATTTGGATAAGAAAACTTACAGAGACTGTTATAGCTGTAGAAATTCATGAGATCATATTTATCAGAAAAGAATATTTTCGTTCAGTAATTAAAGTTTAGCGAAGGTGGGATAATGTTCAAATCTGACAAATAAACCTGTGAGAAGTTCATATTGGTATGCCAGGATTTTTTACTAAGGATGAAAAAAGCAAAAAAAGAGTGTAATCCTTTCACAAGCGAGAAGGAATTTCACTCTCATATATTTATGAAACACTATAAAGGGAAATTAGAAGAGATGTTTTCAGTGAAATTTTGGATTGAGGGTGGCAAACTATGGAGATAAAATATTTAAGACGAGGATATGGACATCTAAAACTAATTGGATGACGCTTTCAGAACAATATTAAAAAACACAACGAAATTTCCAACATTAAAGAAACTAAAACCAAACCCACGCTACAATACAATAGAAAAACCTCCATAATACAAACTATACACCTTGAATGCTTTAAAATACAAAATAACTGACAAATTCCACGTATAACTAGCCCCCTACGAAAGTGCAGCATCTTTGTCATCAATACCACAGTTGATGATCTACATGATTGACTAGTTTGTAAACCAAGATTGTTAGTTTGGACGTGTTATGGAGTAGATGGACATGAGTCTGTCAAAATTGGTGTAGAAGGCAAAGAGTAAGAAGGAACATCGGACTAGTCTGATAATGTCGTCGAAAATGTGCAGAAATATGATACCGTGGTTTGTTAAATGCTAGCATTATGTCAAACGGTGGGCTGAGGATGATATCGATAGTGTTATTTAGCAGGTTCGGAATTTGGGGATTGCAAAGATTTATCTTGTAATGTATGAGAATAATCTGGAGCTAACTAGGAGGGATCTTAAGAAATTTCTGGAAAAACTGAAAGAAGCCTTAAGTCATGAGTTTCTCGATCATGTTCACGTCGTCCTATTGTACTTGAGTGAAAAAGAAAAGGCGGAAGCCAAAAGGACTTTGAATAGGGTTGATGGAGTATGCAAGAATTTATGGTTTTGCGATTCTGAAAAATTGGAAAGGGTGATCAATTTGGACTACTTCAAATTTTCGTATTTTGAGGATGAAAAGACTAAGAGATTATCACCACTCAACAGCTTCATTTTCCATCACTAGCAGAGCAAATTAAGCGAAACTCCAAAAGTACCCATCGCATTACCTAAAACTAACGGTAAATACGAAAAATAGTATCTTTTCGACTACAAAAACGATCAATATTTTACAATTACCAAACACTGCGAAGTGAGGAGACACAAAACCAAACTTTCAGAGATCAAAGTAAAATAAATAAAGGACATTTTACATGTACTGGAAAAATACTTTGCAAAAATTGAATACTTTGTTTTTCCCGTTCCTTCAGTCAAGGGGGATGTGATTTTCAGAGACTATGTAGATTTCTACCTGGCTAGCCCAAACTCCGATGATCTCGTTTTAATGAAGCTAAATCTAGACGATAAAAGCATTAATCTACAAAAGGATAAAAAAATCAAATTCAACCTCTCTCCGAATAATTATTTGGAATGGTATATGATATAAACGGACAAGCACTAAATCGCAGACTTGAGGAAATAAATCTATCAGAGTTATTAATGATTAAGTGTATTTTTGACGACTTAGGAATTATTAAATTTGAAAAAAAACTTGTTTTCTCAGTATCACTCAATCATTTTTGCTAATCTTGTCGCGATTTTTATCCTTCTTTTCAAATGGATGATTTTAATCGCGTAGATCCTCGTCCAAGTAGAGCATTTTACAATAACTTGGTAGGGAAACCTAACTTTTAATTTATGTGATGACTTGCTTCATACACTACAGTTCATTTTTAGAAACCGTTAGTTTTAAAAGTTATAGCGCTAAATCTGAGTCTTGATGAGGGTTGAATTCATTTTTATTTCTGCTAGGACTAAATGAGACTAGTGACTATTGACTGATTTTAGGACTAGAGATTTTAGTAATGCTTGAACCACTTTTTTTTGGAACTTTGTCTTTACTGCGACTGTGGAGAACGTGCTAAAATAATGGAGGGTTTTTTATTGAATTTCTAGCATTAGAATCCCTGAGGTGTCTGTTCTGAGGGAGACCATCGACTTTTCTGGAATTTTACAGATCGTAAATGCTGATATTTTTCTTAGCTTGGGGATATTTCGGAGGAGTCAACTTAACAACAGTTGGAGATTTGCTAATATCGCTATTTTATCCCAAATCATGTGCGAAATATCGATCGAAGGTCTGACAGCCAGAGTCAACAAGGTTGATTTTTTGTCTGGGATACTATAAGCTATCCTTTCTCCTTGCTGTTCTGACGTTATTATCTGTAGTCCCCAGACTTTCTCTCTATCTGTCAGTTTTTGGAACAGACTTATCACTGTTTTTCTGTTGCTTTTGGTTGTGAAATATGTTTTCGTTATTGATGACTTTGAAGAGGTACCTGCAGTTTGGACAACAAACTCTTTGAAATAGGGATTATGTTTATTTGGATGTTTGTTCGAAAGAAGTGGGAGTTTTGCTATTTTATGGAATTTGCAATTTGGACTTTTTGAAATTAGCAAGTGGGCTTTTAGATTTGTGATAGAGAGGCGATTTGAGGTTGATTTTTTAGAATGGCTTCATATTAGTTTTATTATAAAAAGGTATTGTTAATGGGGGATTTTATTCCATTACTGACAAAGCGAGATGTAGGCAAACATCATGTGTAATTTTATCGTCAAAGTGAAAAAAAATGCAAATCATGTGATGTATTGATTGATAGTATCAATAGTAATAGATGTAAAAAAGGAGTGAAACCTCTTAATTCTCAGTTTTTACTTGTATTTTTGTATTTCTGGTGGAACTACAACTCCACTAGTCTTTTTTGGGTCTGAACATACATGTCTATGGATTAATCCGATCTTTGATGGTAATTATTGAGGGTGTCGAGTTCTTTATCGAAAGTTGAGGAGCTTATACCCACATTCCTCCTTGTTTCTGTCTAGTTTATCAGTGACAATTTTCTCCAATCCCCAAAAGTTTAGCGATGTTGCGATGCTATTATTTTTTCATTGAGCAAACTACGTGAATACTAGTGATATCGCTGGTCAAGCCCAGGATTGTAATCACTGTGCTACGTTGCGGCTAGTTTTCCTTAAATCAGACGTATTTGTTCGTAAAGTTGCTATTTATTCTTTTTCGATTTCGGAGACTGACTCGGATCACCAAGACTCCTGCGTTTTTTTCTTTTCGGATTCTACAAGAGACTCTGAATATTATCAAACAGCATTTGATTTCGGGCAACAGTGGGTTGAGAAGGTTGTCTGTTTAAGGATCTTCTGTCGGCAAACTTGGACCTTGGGGAGATAGCTTTTTTTCTTGTAAGTTACTTAACAAGCTTCCTATCTTTCTATTTGTAGTCTTTAGCAGCACTGGTTTCCTTAGATTTTATGTTAATAGTATATTTCTTCTTTTGCAGGATTCTGTTTTCTGAAGAGGCATCTTTAAACTATTTAGCCCTTCTTTAATAAGAACCCTAATTTTTTACCTTTTTAGAATTATTCCTTCCAGTGTTGGGTTGTATATTTTTCTTCTTTTCGTTGATTTCGGGTTGTGCTTCCTACTCTTTTTTTAATTTATACTTTTTGATTATTTCTTTATTCTGACTAACTTTGGCTTCGAAGTCGTCTTCATAGACATCTTAACCCTCTGTAATATTGGCGTGATCGTTTTAATTATTGCCGAGAACCAATCTTAGTCTTTATTAAACTTCCATCGCGAATGTGTCAGCTTCTTACTATTGGTCTTCCGCAGTCAAACGAGGAGACTGTGTCTAGCTGGAACGATATTTGTGGGATTTCAATGGTTATTTGGATTGAATATTGGGGAGACGAATTTTAGGACTGTTGCGATTTTTGGGACTGCCTTTATGAGAATGAATGTAATTATTATCACCATACTAAAGATGGTCGATTTTTGGCAGTTTAAATTAGTCTTGTTTCGTAGTTTTGAATTTTATATCCGAAGAGTTGTTGGATGTTGTGCTTTCTAACATTAGCAAAAAATAACTTATAAATGAAAAACTATGTATTAAAGTTAAGATTAAGAAATCAATAGAACATATGGGAAAAAATACAAAGCTGGGGGAACATTCATTCTTAAACGGAAAAAAAACATGGACTTTTTTCCATACGTTTAATTCTTCCTTATTATAAAATGACTATTTATAAATAAAAAAGAAGAGAAAAAAAACTTTTTTAGACATGACTGTAAAAAAACAATATATGCATTAATTATTGTTTATATTGAATAAAATTCATCTATCCAATCACACAATACGTAGTTCAGATATTTACTTGGGATATATTTGCTAAAAATTCTTTATAGTCAATCATCCCATCTCCATTTTTATCACAGGTTTTAATGATTTATTCTACGATTTTCTGATCAAAACCTAACCCCACATCTTTTTCTACAATAAATAAAACTATTTACATTAGAGAGCTTCTCTTAGTTACGAAGCTTCAACAACCCCATTACCATCCTTATCAAGCATTTTAAAAACACCCATAATATTTTCCTATTTATAGATCACAGAGTTATCAAGACAACTAGCAATGAACTCAGTATAGTTAATTCTACCGGACTTATCAGTCTTCATATAGTCCATGATCGCTTTGAGTTACTGCAGAGAAGCTTTGTCTTTCTGTTTTGAGAGAGCATCTTTTATTTATTAAACCGTGAGATAACCGTCATGATTAGCATCGATTTGCTTGAATAGCATTCCGAGCTTTTAGATATCTTTCTCTGGGAGCTGAGAAGCGATATAGGTTACTGCCAGAGATTTTAATTTTGAAAATTTGCTGAAATTTACCAACTTCGTGAAATTAAGTTTCAAGGGCTACTTGACAAGTTTTGCGTCCATCCATGGGTGTTTGAAAATATCTTGGAGAGTAAGTCTCTTGTTATCAGCGACAAGAATTTTTTGGACGAGATCTTTGAGTTTGAGACTGATATTGGCCATTTCTGGAATATCGAAAGTATAGCCTCCCTTTTTCACACTCTAAATGATTTACTTGTCGTCATCCCCGTCGAAGGGAGGGACTGCAGTTACGAGAATGTAGAGAATGACGCCCATAGACCAGATGTCGCATCTTTAGTCGTAGTCTCCCCTAATGACTTCTGGTGCGATGTAGTAGGAAGTCCCGACCAGTTTAGTTTACTTTTTCATTTTGAGCTACTAGCGCATACTTTATTTGTATTTAAATGAGAGGCCAAAGTCGATAAGTTTGAGATTCATGGATTTTTTGTTAAGAAATAGGAAATTTTCGGGTTTTAGATCACGATGGGCGATATTGTTAATATGACAATAATTGATAGCATCTGCTATTTGACGGAATACCTATCTAGCGTCTTATTACGTGAAATTTCCTTGGTCCTGGAGTCTGTCGAACAGTTCTCCGCCATCACAGAGACTAGAAATTACAAGCAAAGGTACTCAGTAACAAGGAATACATTTCTATCGTCCTAAAAGGTTTCGTAGAGTTTAATAATGTTGGGATGATCGAGAGATTTAAGAATATTTATTTCGTTAACGAACTGCTGGGAGTTTTTAATAGCTGATTTCGGTATTTTTTTAACGGCTCGCCATGTGCTTTACTTCCCTTTCTGCTTTGCTCGGTAGACAACACCATATGCACCACGGCCGAGTTACTGGGATAAGAAGACTGACTACTTTTGGGTCGAAGTCGTAGAAGTTTAGGATTTTTTCCAATCTGCTTTTTACGAATAAGGATCTGTTGAGGGTGAAGCTGCCTTGGTTTTACATTTGAACGAAAATCAATTTTGTTTAGAAACTATTAAAAACTATAAACGTTTAAATTGACAAAGAATATAAGAAACTAATTATAAATAGAGGTAATTGGGTATGTATGTTAAGGTTTTCGAAAGGTTAGCCTTTTCATTCATTTTTTAAAAGTTATCCTTATAAAAGATAATTTCCGACTTGAATAACTCCTTGATATCTTAACTCTCGAAGTCGATTAATATTAATTAAAGACAACTCAAACCCCCAAGTCAATGGATTTCCTTTAGAAATACGAGAAAAAATACCTTCCTAAGTTTCACTAGACAAGATATAAAAACCGTTTAGCCAGTGCTTTGTAGCTTACAAAAATACCCAGGGACAAACTCACCAACATCAATTACTAACAAATAAGAACGGTTTTAAGAGTAATGAAATATTTCAAA
>JAOWAT010331281.1:0-13707 GCA_028571025.1 Longipedia americana | reverse complement strand
AAACTTTTAATTTAACAGTCAAAAAATTCACGAAAACTCCAAAGATACCATAACGGACAAATATTTTTGCCTACAGTAGTACTAAAAGGGAGAACACGAGTCTTACCGCCTTAAAATCAATAATTTAACAAAGAGTCTATGGTAGAAAATCCACCATCATTATGATCAACAAGGTAGAAAAACAGGATACTACTAGTAGCGAAAACCATCGTAATTTATACTCAGAGTCGGCAATAGAATCTTAATAACTCGAACTTTCAAGCTATTTGTTCTTTTCGCGAACCTAGTTAATTCAAATGGAACTTTATGGAGAAAAAATATCCCTCTCCTTTATTCGTGATTACCTAGTAAGTTATATTTTGTATAAGGATAATAAAAACTATTCAGCAAATCATTAATATTTCTTGAGCAAAGGATGAGCTAGACATTCGATTGTAGTCATTCTGTCCCTTTAGTAATCTTGAAGAGTTTTCTTCAAAAAACTCTAGTACTAAGCACTTAGTCTTACTGGCCCCTATAGATCTCTAGACGCAGACGATATCGAAATACTATTGCATTCAATGATTTAGTCAATCTATGATGGTATTTTGTTATGAATTGAGTCTTGTGAGTCCTTTTCGGGATTTAAAGTCTATTGTGCGGTAGATTAGAATAAATGCTCTAAAACGGGCATTGTCCCGTATATCATCACAAAGGCTATGATTCCTACGGACCAAACATCGTTTTTCTTGCTATGGGGAGATCCTCTCCTCATTTATGGAGAAATATAAGCAGATATCATCGAATCTTCATATCCTAGCCACTATATTTTTGCAGTATCATTCACAAAAACTATATTTTTTGGCTTTAAAGAGCTATGTGTGAATCCATGACCAGCATACGAATGTAAATATGAGAGTCCGCTGAGAATATCTCTTAGAACTCTCACAGCCTTTTCCTATGAAAATTTTCCGTTGTGTTTACTTAGTTATTGATCGAGATTGGTCTGTCCAAACTCCGAAAAAATAGTTAGCTTTTTGCAATGAGTATAATAGTGAAAAATTTCAACTAAATTTTTGTGTTTCATTCTGGACGAGTAATCTAAAGCTTGATGTATTTTATGCTAGAGACCGTGAGTCTTCATTGTGAACACAGAAATCTATTTAACAGAAAACAAGAAATCCATTTTTTCAAAAACTCCCATATGATTATTGAAATATCTCCCCAACCCCAGGAATTTGAGTTTTTTAATATTGTACTTGACTTTTTCCTGTTTCGACATGTTTTAGTTCAAACTGAGCTACACGCTATTTGTCTATTTGAATTAAACGACAACATCTGTAGCTTTAACAGATTTTTATCGATCGTTCTTTTTTGGGGTGACAACTTGCTAATGATAGCTAGCTGTCTTTTTAGCCATATCATTTAAAAGGACAGGACTATTTTTTTAATCAGAAACTGTGAAGGACTGATTTTTATTTGTGATTTTAATCGTGTTGATGTGAGTTGGATTCGGCGTTTTGGTATCTCTTCCAACAATTTTCTGGACCATGCTGGAAATATTCGAGACCTTAGAGCCTCCCATACTGGAATAACTCCAATTATTCATAGCTTTAATATTCTTTGGAGATATTTCTTCATTCTAAATCATCTAGAAACGCGAAGGTGGATCGGATAGTCGCTTATTAACCAATAAATTGACTTTTTCCGACTTTTTCTGACTTTTAGTTCTGGAAGAGGGAGTAAGATTATGGTAAGGTTTTTTTGTATTGTCTTTATTTGCGGAACTAAGCCTGCTATCGTTGCTGGATTACTCCTGTTTCTCGAAAAAGTTTGTTCTGGCCGCAGTTGACAATGGTTTCCTTGCGGAGTCAATACTTTTAAGTGGATTGTTAATGGGCGATTCAATCAAAATTTGAGAATTAAGTTTTTTTTAATCGGGAAAAGTCTCAGCAATCGATATTTTGAGGTGTTTTTTGCTTGATAATTTATGACTGCTGACTTTTCTCCTAGTTTATGAGTACTCTATATTATTTACAATGAGAATATTAGAGTTTTTATTTACCTATTGATTGTTTCTTGTCCTGCTTTATAGGAGCAACATTTAGTTTCTCTTCATTTTTCCAAGTTTTACTATCGAATTATTTTGATTATCACATTTTTATAGTTTTTGTTGATTGCCCTTTTGGAATTCATTACTTAAATCCTCCTTCCTTGCGGTGCTATACGCTTTAACAGCATCTTTAACATTGGTTGACACCAACGGGTGCTGTTTCTGACTATTTCTCACCAATCTAGCCTTCGGACTATCCCTTGAAGTCGTGAAAACAGTGCTCTAACATACACTATTATACTCACGAGCTGGGTGGTTGGTATTTGACGCAATTTTACTATGGATAACGGTTGCAAACGGATCCTCTTTCGATAGTCCGGATTAAAAATGATTATTTGGTTTGTTTTTTCTAAAACTCAAAGAATGAATGGATCTGGACTATTTACCAGACTATCCATCCAATTGGATTTTAGATTGTCTGGGAGGTTGCATTGGAGTCGACTGCATACTTGAGATTACTACTCCCGGAAAACAAGATGCGAAGCATCCCTCATTGGATTCCATTTTTTTGACAATAATCTTATTGTGCTTAATTTAGACCTTGTTATTAGATATTTAGGCAAATATCAAAATTATTTCGAAAAACCAAAGCAACTTTTGCTAAAAATTATCAGTATAAATAGTTAGTTGGTTGTTTATTCTGCGTAGAAGAGTGGTCTAGTATATTTTTTGATCTATTTTCACTTTTCGAAAAAAATAAATAAATCATTACTTCTACCCCTCTTAAGGAACATGCACAGAAAAAAACCTCACTAACTAAAAATATAGCAGGAAAGGTATCAAAAACATCTCCAAAGACTTGCAGAGTAAGTGGGAAGTAGCTCCCCAAGACAAAAAAAACTCAAAAAAGAACGTCGACATCTTCTGGCTCTCATGCATAACTCTCGACATATCCATTCGTTCTCCAAAAAGAACCTCCCGCTTCGTGAAAAAACCGTCAATTAAACCTCATCAAACAGATACAGCAAAGTTTAATCCATCGTGAAAAGAGACTTCTCAGCTCCTCTCACCAAACTACCTTCGAAATACAGTCGAAAATTATATGAACAACAATTAACCATAGAAAACTAGAAACTCCACAATCGACTGATTAAAATCAAACCACCGTTACTTTCCGTCTTCGAAAAACCCTTAAACTCGCCAAGCAAGTACTTTCCTCCCTTTCAAACTAACATTAGGAGTAAAATGTTTTAGTAAGTTCGAGAAAGCATCAACGTAATCTACAAAAATAGATTCGTCCTTAGCTTTTCAAAAAAAAGGAACAGAAAGCTAGTTTTCAACTTTTCTGATGATTCTCTGGTGAAAATCCTCGATGAGAAATAATCTTCCATATATACCCTTGAATTTACTTACAGCTCCAAAAAAATAAAAATAGTCGGGAAAACTCTGGAACAGCTAATTTCTTCCGATTTGATTGCTTACTTCCACTTTGATTAATAAGAAAGGCAATCGCAAAAGCTTAGAATAAAGGTCTTTAAAACCTTCTAATTAAAGAAAAAAAAGATTCTAAAAGGGAGCATAGACATAGATTTGAACGATATCAACACATTAACTTATCCTACCGAATTCCAAACATTCAAAGTCACTGAAGGACTATATATGAACGAGAAGAAGCTCGGAGATATTGGGATACAGGTCAGGGGAAAAACACTACTAAAAAATGTACAGACTCTCAGGAATATATCAAATGAATAAATATAAGCGAGCACCAAAGACATATCAAGTCGTACATGAATATAGAAGACAAACCCGATCATTTCTATCGGAAGAAGCCACAAAGAAATGATTTAATAAATGGCTATACATTAATATTACCATATTTTAGAATTATAGTGAGTATGAAGCCTATAAATGAGGAACTATAGTAAGCAATAAATAGGACTCGAAGCTAATCTGGAAGAAACTATGGATCATGTATAGTCCTTTACCGAAATAACAACGACTAGTCCCTACTGCTCCTCGGCCCACAATGTATTTCATTCGCTGATACAGACTACCTCTCAATCATAACACTAACAATCAGCATTCTATTAATTTCCTTTGCATGTCACCCAACCTACATCTATCTGGCAAAAAATTACGAAGTTATCTTCCACATAAACATTCTATCAGTATGCACATATGTGATCCTCTACATATGTCTCATGATAACCGACCCAGGAATCGCCTCATCTAACTCATAACCGTAAGAAACAGAAAGGTAGCACCATCGCTATTGCGATCTCTGCAAAGTTGTCAGAAGTGAGACAGTTACTCACTGCTATGTCTGTGGTGTATGTGTCAGAAAATACCATCATCACTGCATTTGGATTGGAAAATGTGTAGCTGAGAAAAATCTCAATACATTCTACTGCTTCCTTGTTGCCGTTACACTCATGTTTTTTGCTCATTTTATCGGGGTGCTCCTGCACAAATTTTGATTAAATATACTCTTTTTTCATTTAAATTAGAAATTAAGGTTTATACAAATCATTCATCGCATTTTCGGGCAGAATCCTTCAAAAACGATGACTAAACTATTGGTTTTTAAGTCTCACCCGGAAACTTTCTGCCGAAACCAAAGAGGAAACCAAAGAACTTTCAATGGAATTAGTTGTTATATGTCTTATGTTGTTTATAGAGGACGCCTCCTCACCAATTTTGGTTAATTTAGAGTTCCTAGGTTTTGTAAGTTATGAGTTGACTCTTGTATGTTTTGTGTTATTTGAGGAAGCCAATTGACCACCGTCCAAGGCTGAAAATGAGTTCTTAGTTTTTTCGAGAAATGAGTTGATTGTCACCTATTTCACATCTGTATGAGGTGGTTACCCGCTAGCTTAGGTTGAAACAGACTTTTCCGGTGTTAAATGTTTTTAATTGCCGGATAATTGTCTTGCGACATCTGAAGAGACTAACTAACCACTACCTTGAGTTAACAGGGAGTTTTTTGAACTTATTGTTTTAATTCTTTCTGTTCGACTTCGTTTTTTTTAATAAAAATCGCTTTCAGTATCTTCTTTTCTTTTCTTTCTACACTAATTTGCTAAGGCGATCTAAAACTGGTCAAGACTCAAACCAGTTTCGCATAGATATTAAAAAAGGAGCTCCTGATGCTTATGCTGATACTTTTTCGTCTAACACCTTTACCTTTTGGCACTTGAAACTTCATCAATTCTGCTCTATCTCTTCCTCAAAGATATTTTTTATTTCACGCATCGCTCATTCTTTCCTTACCCACTATTGTTGCCAAAAAGTCCATCTTCTATTGTCAAACCAGTTGGATAAGTTAACTACACCCAAAAATTTTTGGTCTTTTGGAATAAACTATTCATAAAAAATTTCGAATTTTTCTTTTTTTGAGTCAATAATATTAATAATAGTAAATCCAGTTCATTCGGAAATTAATGTAAAAATAATCATACCTTTTTTCCGGAGCGATAATTTAAAAACCCGGAGATCGACTTCTTTCGTCCGGAAAGCTTGTTTTTTGAGGTGTTACTCCATATAGAATCAATTTAACTATGTCTCGTAGGCAGTCTCTGGGTATTTTTTCCTTATCTGTTGTCTTTCCGAAAGGTTCGACAAGTGAACAGTTTTTATCCCTCGGTGTGTCCTGAATTTGCTGAAGTTCTGGTTGTCACCGTTCCCAAGCGTTTTTCAGTCCCAACTATTTAATACTTTTTTCCAATATTTTAATCTGTGTGGTCGAGAAGGTTTTCAAGGGATTCTAACCATTTCTGAGATTTTTACAATTAGTAATCAGAGTCCAGATAGGAAATATTGTCTATTTCCTCAATAACTATTGGAAGTTATGGACGGATTTGCTAAGGAAGTTTTTTTGACTTCAAAGAAAGCTTGGGTTCATTTTTTTTCGTCAAAAAACCAAGTTTGGTTAATGTCCTTTTTTTTTAGAACTAAAAAACCACATTTTCATTTTTATTCCCTGCATCTTTCCTGATGTAGTCATTTGGAATTTAGCAGCAAAAACCCCCTAACTTACCAGATCGTTTTAGACTGAGTTTCCCCCCTTTGTTCATTTATTTATATAAATTTATTATTGCTACAATCAAAAAATGAGTTATTTTTGATCAAAATTTTCACCCGCATTCCTTTCATGGGACACTATCCCCCTCTGGATTGACAAAGTTGACGGTTTTAACGAATAGAAAAATAATTGATGCTTCATTTTGACAAAGTTCAGTTGTCTGAACCAGTTTGAATATTCATTAATAAGATTACAATCCAATAAAGTGAAAATATAAAATTAGTTGTTTATTTTTCTTTCATCCTGCATAATTTCTGTTAGCGGAAATCTTTGATGATCTCCCAGATATTGAATTGCACCCTGTCACTCTGAGCTATTGTATTTTCGTCGGAATTTCTGCTATAATGTTGCTATTTCCAAGAACTTCTGATTTTCTCCGTCCTCGCGAAACAGAAAATTTGCAATTCAACCCTCGTTCTGTTAGCAAATATTCTAAATTATTGCACCGTCTTTCTGACAACGGGACTTCAAAGAGACACAACTAACTCTGGGAGTCTGTAAAACCTATACTTTATATTTATGGTACTAAGTTGAACAGAACTACCTGGGAACTCTTCATCCTAGTATATATATTGTGCAATTCTTAAATTTTCCTTTGTTGCATTTGTTCACAGAAATATTCCTTCCGTTCCCTGTAGCCGATGCCGAGGCTTTAGGCCTATGGTGATTGATTGTGCCTGCTACGGGGCAAGTTTTGATCAGCTTCAAAACTTCGAGCTAAAAAAGATTACAACTAAGAAGAGCTTTAAACAGAAACAACTGCAGACTAACTCATTCCTTTCTTAGCTTCTCCAGTTTTCGAACAATTCCCTTCGAATAACTAAAAGCTATTTGCGAGATCATTAGCAAGAATACCACCTTTATTTTACCTTTCCTATTCACTTCGTATTTAACTTTTTCTTTGTTATACTACTGATGATGCATCGAATATTTTTTAATTTTCACCTATCTCTACAAATGAAAGTTCTAAGACCTCTCTAGGTTGTCTTTTTCTAGCTTTTTAAGCGATTTATCGTTTTATGGAACGCTTTTTTGAACATCGGTATCTCGGTTCTTTCCGACCATTTCTTCGGAAATCGAGCTTTCTAATCTCGCTTTATGTCTTGCTAACTTCCTTTCTCGAATTAAAACATATCTCCAGGCAACTATCATTACTAAGCGACATGAGTTAAGGATCTTAATTTTAAATACTATTATAAAAGTAAAAAAACAAATCTAATTTCAAATCGATCCTCAAAAAGCTTAAACATCACTCATCACACCGAGGTATCACATTTTAGACAGAAATGGAAAGTCTAAAGTCACAGCCCCACTTCCAGATTATAAAATTCCTGTTATACTCTGCGCATAAGATGTTTTCAGGAATAGTTTAATTTTTCCCTCAACATTCCTCAACTCATTCTCGGTCACCCCAATCTTGGCATATGTAATGTCACTCCCTTATGATTTATCTGCAAAAGTTTGGATAATTTTCATTGACTTAAATTTCGCAACGGCATTTTTAATAGTATCCATTGAAATCGCTTATATATGCAGAATAATCCTTTAAGTTATCAAAGACTGGGCAAACCACTGTATTTCTTTCAAAAAACTAGACATTGGAATGCTACTGAAATGGCTTTTGATTAATTTAAACAGATACAGCGATGTTATCCAATATGACTCAATAACTGGCCATGTGAGTGAACAATAAAAATTGAATGACACCCCATTGGGCTAAACCGCAATAACTTTATTCCCGTCAATTTTAACAAGATTTTTCCTGGATAGCAAACCAATCAGTTCTTGAAATCTATTTTAGTTACAAGGAGTATTCCTGAGGACAAACTAGCCATCCAACAAAGAAAACAGAAATTTAGTCTATAGAAACAGCTCTTCAAGAGAAACCTTATCAACAATAATATTCTGATACCCAAATCTAACCAAAGCAGTCACAATAACAGCCTACTCAAAGAAAATATGTGTAAGTGTATTCCGATAATAAGTCATAGTGAACAACTTGGTAAAACTGTTCTGATCAAACGAAAGCTGAACCTCAAACATATCCTTCTTCGATTTTGTAACAACATCCTGCAACAATTACAAAGTGTTCGACATCGATATCGAAGCATCAGACTGACTACGTGCTATTTTAATACCTCGAGACGCTATTTACTTGCACAACCAGTTTGTAGTCGATGATAAAGAATCCTCAGATATCCCTTTACGGTTCATCAATATCGATGTTGCTAAAATTGCGGGAGGTGTTATCACCAGATGATCGCTAAGCTCATGAACTATCTTATACCCCATTTAAGTCATCACACTCTCAAATTTCTAGTTCTGCCTTCCCGAGAAATACTTCCTAACCGATATCGGCTAACAAAACTACACATAAATCCTCCCATAGTTCTATTTCAAAGTATCAGCAGCCTTTATCAATCTTTGCAAAGACTCTTTAACCTTCGGCTACCCCATCATTTCATAAGTGAAACTATTCCCCTACAGAACTTTCTAGTAATTTAGAGTAACCGGTAAAATCAACGCATCAGGGATCTTATCATCAAGAACATTTCTCGCAATTATTGACAAGATCCCATACTTTGGAGCCAACATCTTACCCACCCGAGAACGAGTTCCTTCTATAAAAAACTATAAATAATGATTCTCAGACAACAATTTTGTTATATACTCGGTCATTATCGCCTTGTACAAACTTCTATGCTTCTGCTGGTTTCTTTTTATAAAAAAAGCACCCGATCTTCTCAGGAGAATATGGACAACCGCCATCCCCAAGAAGTCTTCCGCAGCAGCTATATGAGGAACCTTCACTCCGTAGCCAAAAAACACGTATGACATTATCAGAAAGTCGATATACGATCGATGCGTCGGCATTACAATCAGAGGACCATGGATCTTTTCGTCGTAGTTCTTTAGCTTATTCATTGCTGTTTTATCAATCACAATTTTCTCGTAAATAGTCTTGAAAACCTTGTGCAAAAACCATCCAAAAACCCGGATAGACTTCATCTCATAGTGACTAAACATTGTGTCGCACATCTATTCGGCGATTTTACTGTACTCCTCTTGGACTTTTTAATAAGAAGCAGGAGTTTTTTCCAGCTTAAGCACGTGATTTTAGACTAAGTTTCTAATCGCCTACTTTACAGACTTTGTTGAAAGAATATAATTTTTGACTGACTGAGGAGTCTGCGTCTCAATGTGTTTTCCGGCTGAAAATGCCCAATAGATATCTGAAAAATACGATTATTGCGATATTGCTAGCAAATCTTGTTTTGTGCTTGAAAAATGCTCAACTTACTGACCCAGCAAATATTTCTTGATTCCATATACGCACAGCCTCGCATAATTTTTCCAATTAATCGAATTTACATTGAAAGGAAAATCAGTCTGTTCCTAAAGAGTCAAGGTAACATACAGATCAATGGATTTATTCGACTAGCAGATCCACTAATGCTCCAAAAAATACTGAAACTTCTTAATAAGTTCTTTTTTCTTATTGAAACTGATAGCTTCCTTCTGAGCATCAATTTTCCAAGACTTAGCATCCAAGACAGTAGCCAGTCTCAGCTTAACTTTCTGAGGAAGTTATTCTTTGGCAAATACAAGCTTTCTTGTCCATTACTTGTTATGAATTCTCACCTTAACATTCCGATGTTAATACTCCTGCCAGCTCATACTGACAAACTCCAAAAACTTTCCAAGTGTCACTGGATGGCGACTACTCGTGGATAGATTATGAACGTCAAAATAACTCTTTGAAGATTAACTGCGGCTTGTTGAAATCACTCCTTCTTCTTTTGCATTTTGATGATTGTATATTTTTTGGGCAATCACTATGAAGTAGTTAGCAACGTAGTCTGCGGGCACTATGTCCATTATTGTCTGCTATTTCCCGTTAATGTGAGTCAGAAATCCATTACCGATCTGATACAGCATATAAGTGAAACTGTTGAAAGCGTCAGTGTAGCCTTCCAAAGGACCAGACTGTGCAGGACCGATTATCGGGACTCTTACTATCGCGGTCAGTGGAATCACCTTTGCAAAACTTTCTTACATAAATCTTAAACTCCACTGCCAAGTTTATAGACTTGAGTCGAAAGTATCTTCAATAAAACTGTATAAGGCTTATTTTGTTCTTTAAGGAGGGGGTACAAAATTGATCGAAGACTCCATATCTTTGCCCTCAGAAATAAGCCCTGGTGCATTAGAGTAAACCGATGAGAATTGTATGCAAGATTTGATCGGCAAACTTTGAAAAACTTTACAAAGTTCATGAGTTTTAAGAACATGGGAGTTGAGTGCTTTCTAAAGGTTACTAAAATCAAAAGGAATAAAAGCGTTGAACAAAACATCGATTTGCCCAATTTACTTCAGTTGACCAATTTACACAAACTGCACCCTATCCCTGAGCAACTGTCTAAGATCATGATTTTTGCTAGATTAACGATCAAGAAGTCGGTAGTAATTACTGTTAAAAAATAGCTCCCTGTCCTTGAGATCCCTTTCCAACTGAAGCAAATATATCTTATGCGAATATTACAACTCCCTCAATAACTTCTTGACCAATAGCTTACCAATGATGGTACTGTATCCAATGATACAGACCACCTTATCAGAATAGAACTGTTTAAGCATGAGTTTATTATCTAACTCGACCAAGTGGATATTCTTTTATTTTTTTTGTAATTTAGGATGATAACCCCCTATTATATTTATATCCGTATCAATTGCTGATTCAGATACTGTTGAAATTACTATGATGTAATCGTTTGTTAAATTATACAATGGTGCATACAATGATACTTTTAGACCTCCCTCATGTCTCACTGTTGTTTACCAACTACTATCACTTAAAAAATAATCAATAATGTTGCACTTTGCACGTATATATCGATAACTCTGACCGAACGGAATTCCAATGGGGGAGGTTAAAAACGAATTTGGAACTGAAATTAATTGATAACGGTATGCTGAATAGCTCTTTTTATGACATTAGAAAAAATAATCGGTGAAATTAATCAAACAATGAGCTTCACAGTGGGAAATTTTTTCATAATTAAGTTAAAGATTTATTGCTTTTCTGACTCAGATGCCATTGAAAGCTTTTTTCTCAATGCTGGCTCATCACTACTCCTGCTTTTTTCACTCTGAGTAGTGACACTTTAGAAGTCCTCCCCTCCTATTTTAGTAACCTGAATAATTTCGACTCCCTCTCTGTCGTTTCGATCACTTGTCTCGTCTAATGAAAGCGTTGTTGCGTTTTTAACATCAGTGGCAAGTTGTATTCTACTGATGTAGGGCATGTTCGAGTTGAAAAACTAATTCATTTCTTAAAGGGGATTTCCGAATATAATTAGTTAATCGAGGTCCGGTGTGTCGAAGGCAGGAAGCTTGGTTAGTCTGTTGCCTGAAATATTTAATCTTTGCAGTTTGAAAAGTGCTCCGGGTTAAGAGACAAAGTTAATGGACTTTAGCTTGTTTTTGTGTATATACAGCTCTAATAGCTATGGTAAATAGAGCGAATCAATTTCAACCAAATTACAATCGAGAAGAAACAACTTTTTTATGCAAGCTTCCTCGCTAAACTGCCATTTAAGCAGAGGGTTTTTGGTAAGAGACAACTGACCCAATAAATGGCATTACTCAGCAACAGTAAAGTCAAAATATTTCAACTCGTTGCCAGTTAGGAACAACTTATCCAAATTTTTCAAGCTTTAGCGTTCGTAAATATCGAATTCCTCGAGTTTATTCTATTTGATACTGAGAGTTTATATTGTTGGAAAGTTGAATTTATCGCAAAATTTCTCAATTTAATTTTTATCGAGAGTTAAGTCGGTAATACTAGGCAGATTACTTTTCTAGCAAAAGTTGTCAATTTATTTTATGTGATTAGAATTTAGCTGGAGATCCTCCAGACTCTTCAATTTCATCGGAGGGAGATTCGAGATCCTATTCCTATTCAAACTCAAAAATTTGAGAGAAGGAAGTTCAGAAAATTCAAGCTGGGAAATGTCATTTATCGAATTTATCTTAAGATCAAAATCTTGGAGAGATTTCAGTCTAAGCTTGGGGAACCTTTAAATCTTATTGTGTTGGAGCTAAACAATTTTCAGACGAGGAGTTCTCCACTGACTCATAGCGTCAATGTTTTGAATCTTATTCTTGTACAGGTAAAGCTTCTAGAGTTCTGGAAAGTCAAAAACAGGAATTTCTTCGATTTAATTGTCGTATAGAGAAATTAGCTCCACATTCTATATTTGACTTGTCGCCAGTTTTCTGATATCCCGGATCTTATTGCTGTACAGGTAAATAATCAAAAGACTAGAACATTTGATCTCAGGAATATCCACCAGCTCATTGGTCCAGAATACCAAATGGGTAATCGCAGGAACTATTCCCTCGGATAAAGAACTGATATCTCGGAGCTTGTTTCTACTGAATGTAAATTCTGTAAGTGACTCTAACTTTATGTGCGGCAATACTTCAATATGGTTCTTTTTCAAGTTAAATTTGGTCACTTTTGGCAAATCTGACTACTCCAGACCGCTAATATCCTTTATACGGTTGTCTTTGACATCCAATTTTAGAAGTTAGGGAAACTATAACTTTGGAAGCACTTGGATTTTGTTACTAAACAGAGATAGTTACGTCAGGGCTGGTAGATCTGCTTATGAAAGCTAACTTATATCTGTCAATTTGTTTGAACTCAGGAGAAGTCTTTCAAGTCGACATAGATAACATTACTTAATTTTGGCTATGCTTGTAAGGTGATTCTCACTGAGGTTTAGACTGACCAGCTCCTCAAGTTCCAACTTTGGAAAATCCGAAATTTAGTTTCCCTGAATTTCCAGGGTTGTCAAGAAGATAAGTTTCTCGGTGAAAATGCCATAGATGTCAATGATGTTATTTCTGAAGAGCTTGATCTATCTCAACTTTTTGGAATTAAAATGGTCAAGGAACCGTATTTAGTTCTGAGCAAGATCAATAAACTAAAGTTCTGGAAAACTATCAACTTGAAATTGTTTGCCCTAGTCCAAAACCATTCCCATCCCCTTAGCCATCAGTCTATGCAGTTTGGGGAGCTTGACATCCAACAACCACCCAGCATTTTTGCATTCGTTTTAGGAAACCTACAAAATCACCAACTCAGGAATATTCGAATGGACGAGGTTGTCGAAGTTTTAAACGTAATTTTTGTCCAAATCCAACTCCTCTAAATATTATAGCTACAACTTAGGTATTCTTTTAATCAAGTTGTTGTTCATGGTGAGCACGGTCAAGTTAGGATAGTTGTTGATTTCTTCTGGAATTTCCTCGATCTTATTGTAAGAACAGTCAAATATCACCAGCATACTGTTCTTCTATTTTAATAGCTTCAGTTCTGCTATCATATTGCCCGCCACGTAGAGCTCTTCGACGTTCGGAAAAAATTCGAGCACTCTTTCAATACGTACAATTTTGTTATAGGATAGATTTAACACTAAAACCTCTGATCTCCACGGTTTTTATTTAAAGGCTAGCAGATGAATGCTATTAAGCCCTAAACTCTCAAGACTGATTTATTTTTTCGAAAGTGCATAAGTCTCAC
>JAOWAT010331170.1:0-13710 GCA_028571025.1 Longipedia americana | reverse complement strand
TGTTCAGACCAGCAATTATCCCCATCGCTATCATCAGCAGCAATTCGTACAAAGAATCCTTCCCCTCCGTGAAAAAGTAAACATAGAACAAGTACCCCAACGACAGACTCTACAGTATCCCAAACAAAGAATACGCCGTCCCTATCAGGTAAGAACTACGATTCTGCAACTTCGACATAAAACAAGCTATCAGTACCACACATCCCACTATTGAAAACGGCATTGCAAATGTTGTGGCCTATGTTAAAGTCTCTGTCAGTGTGTTATTTGCCTGCTACTGCACCGTAATGCAAGTAGTACCATTAAACTGATATCCAGTCGGACATTCGCTGAAACAAGAATTATTAAAATTGATCGAAGGACTATAGCACGCGAAACATACATCTGAAGAGCTACAGTTGGAACACTGAGAATCAGTGCACCTCGTACACACATTCTCTACGATCAAGGAATGCGTAATCGGACATTCTGTAACGCAGGCTGCCCCGGAGAGAATCAAGGGTGGAGTACACGATGTGCAATCATTCAGTCCAGAACATGTCCTACAAAGGGATGAACAATCCTGGCATCTCGACGATATCCCAAACATTCCATTCGGACAACTTGACAAACAGCTGGCAAGATGAAGGAATGTCCCGCTTACACATGTCAAACACAGTGTTGTAGCGTTTTAGCAGGTAAGACATGGAGACACGCAAGTCTAACAAACCATCTGGGCATTGTTAGGAATCAGACTCGCTGGACATTCGCTCATACACGAAAATGTCACCGGATTATAGAATAATGAAGATGAGCAGGAAGTGCAGTTTGTCTGCAAATTACTACAAGTTGTGCAGGGCAAAGTACAAGCCACACAGTTCCTGTCGATTCCAACGAAACCACCGGGACAGGGATCCCTACAATCGGTGTTATGCAAAAACCCAGTCGAACAACTCAGACAATCCACACTAGATGTGCATGTCTGACAGGGACCCACACAACTTTCGCAAATGAGACCAGCCACATTCGGAAACGTTCCATCAGGGCAGGCCTGAGTGCATCCAGAATTATGCAGATATAAAACAATGCTATTTATTTGCTAACACTGAGTACAACTTGTGAGTGCATCTTGACAAGCCGTACACGGCGATGCACAATTTTGACATAGTCTGTTAAGTCCTAGTGTCCCTTGAGGGCAATTCGCCGTGCATGTATTACCAGTGAGAAATAGAGTCTGACAAGATGTGCAGTTTGATAGAGTTACCGAACATGTCGCGCAATCCCCAGTGCACGGCTCAGCTCTACCAGCTATGTTCAGATATCCCGGTGGAGTCTAACTGAGACATGCCCCATCTAATAGCACAAAGTTAGAGTCGCATACCAAACAAACCGTCGCAGACGAACAGTTTGCACAGTTGATATTCGCCGCAACACAAGATAAACACTAATTTTGAGCATTAGGATAGAAGAAATCGGGACACACAGCAAGACAAGTATTCTGATGCAGGTGCGGCAATGGGCTCTGGCAGGAAGTGCAATTAGTCTTGACTGTATTACAAGTCGCGCAAGAATTATCACATGGCACACACGATCCACTATCGATAACCAACTATCCTGGACAAGTCAACACACATGTCCCAGCATGAAAAGCAGCATTACTCGCACAACTCGTACAGTTCGTAATAACCACATCACAAGTTGCACACTCACTGGAACACGCATCGCAAGTTCCCGCCTGGGAATTTGTTATAGTTAGTCCAGTTGGGCAAGCACTTACGCAAGAAGAGCCAACCGTGTTGAAAAAGAAACCATTTACGCAGTTTATACAGCTAGAAACTGTCGTGCATTGAGCACAGGGAGACACACAATTCACGCACTTATTCGGGACTTGAGTGAGATCCGGATACATCAACGGGGGACATTACGAAAGACAAGTCGAAGTCGTGTCCGTTTCGTTCAAATATTTGAATTGAGACGATGCATCACATGTCGTACAAAAGTTAGCCATTGTCCTGCACTCCAAACACGGTGAAGTGCAACTAGGACATAAAAAGTCAACCGTATTGTTGAAAGTTCCTGCTGGACAACTACTAATGCACATTTCGTTGTGCAAAAACACACGAGCATCTATCGCTGAAGTATAGCATGAGAGACACTAATTTGTGTTTGAAACACTGCAAGTTCTACATGGGAGTGAGCATCCAACCACAAATATCACCGAATTTGTGCTCTCGCTTATTAAGAAGTTGTTCTCGTTGAATGAACTCAATGTTGTGTAATCGCTTGGAACGGATGTTGGACTTGTTAAACCACTCAATTACAAAACAAAAGTTTGAGGGACCGGGTTTGGAGTGTTTCTCACTGTTAACACTCCTCCCATTACACTACACTGCGCAGTAAAGTCCGCAGAATTGCAAGTTACACTTCCAATAGTAAAAGAGGATGCTATGTTGATGTTCAAAGACGTCACTGTCCCAACCATTGCCAAATTAAGTGTTAAAGTTAAAGCTTATCCAAGTATTTTGGATGAAAAAGTATGAGTTAAAACTTGAAACGACGATGCTACAGTATTTGTGGCAGTGACTGAAGACGTATCTGAAGAGTATTGATATTGTTGATCAGCAGTGTATGTCCCGAATGTAAAAGCTGAAGTAGGCTCCAAAGAGAAAGGATTCGTAATCCCTGATACAATTATTGAGTAAGCATAGTTTACGGTGGCAGTTGATGAAGAGGACTGCAGAGTTATAACCAAAATTCTACCGCCTACTACGGACAGTACTAAGTTTGCATTTAATTAACTAGTGGCGGTGATCGAAGAGAGAGGATCAGGCATTATAAACCCATCTGGAATCGAAATTCTAATAACAGCACCATTTTCTAAAATCTGCTTGTGCCTAAGAGCAAAAGTCAAAGTTGCAGTTGCACTGTTCATCAATGATCCCCTGCTTAAAGAGACAGAATTATAAGCCGATGGTATCGTCATGGCTATTGTCGGACCATTCGCCGCACTAAGAGTGTCAATGTGCTAATTTGCAGAAGTGTAGGTATTTATCGAGTATCCAGTAGTCGGAGCCGTCGTTGGAGGGTTTGTACAGTCAGCTACCGAAACTAAGATTGTTGAACCTGCCACAATCGAGTTAGTAACTGTTATTTTTATTTGTGAAGTTCCTGTCACGATTTGTGCCGTTTCGGTCCCCTCACTACCTGAAACAACAAGCAGAACACTATTCAGATTCTGATTAAGCCCTATGGTGGAAGGAAATTCGATTATTATAACCCCTGCCGCAGGAATAGTGTTTATGCTTTGAAAAGAAACATTGTACTGAGACCCACCTGCACTCGTCACTGAACTGCTGCTAAGGACTGTTGTGGTGCCTGGGGTTATCTGTGCTGGCTACAGTGTGACTGTGGATGTGGTAGAACCTGTGGCCACCAAGTCAATCGTATCAGAAGTGAAGAAAGTTCTGAAGGTGAACTGGGGAATCGATATCACTCTTGCAGGATTTCTCAGATTTTGAAGTGAAACAGTTATGTCCTGATTCCCAGAGACTCCATTTGCGGTCGTATTCAGATTTCTCAAGGAAATAACATTCCCACTATTCGATATAGTGGGTGAAGAATTAATCCCGATTGTGCCGGACAGAGACACTGAAAAGTCCCCTTCCATTGTAAACTCTGAAGGAATCGTAATTTCAATGAATCCAGCCTATCCTAATCCATCAAGCATCGTAAAAATTATTTCATATGTTGTTACTACATTTATAGTCGCATCTTGAGCCGACAGACTTGCTGTATAAGTCTGAGCAACCGGAGTCAGCGTATTGCTTCCCGCCATTTTAAAATACCCATTATTCATTATGTTAAACGTGATATCCCCGGTGTTCCTGGTCGATGTCGGAACTTGATACTGAATAAATGTAAAAACTATGCTTGACCCAGTCCACACTGTCCCTGCAGAGTTTGAAATCATTATCGTTAGCTGAGCAGTCATCGTATTATACACTGCAGATGCTGCATTTAGGTTGAAAGTTCCAAATTGCGTTACAAAATTAACATTTGTCCCCAATGGAAATTGAATCATTATGTTATCAGCTTTTGTTACTGTGTCCAGCAAATCAAATGTAAAAGTCAGGCCAACCATAGTATTAACTATGGGTGAAGAGGTAGGCTATATGTTAACTGTAAGACTTTTCGCCTGCAAACCCGTAATAGTCGACGTGCATGTATCCAATGCAAACCCATCTGTAAAAGACGTTATTGTTATCTGGTCGACAGGCTCTGTGGTAGGCGGAGAAAATATCCCATCAATATCAAAACCGAAACTCGCAGCATTGGCGACCAAAAATAAATTCGTAACCGTAACTCTTTGAGTTGATGTCTGACCAGAACACCCAATTGTACTCTGAACATTCTATATTGGTATGCATTGTTACATTTGTGAGGTTGGAACACGTTAGAGCTCCATTAATCGGTATACCGTGATTGGTAGACACATCCCTCAGCCATTGCAGGGAAGCAGGAAACTATATCACAATAGTTCCTTCCGCAGATATCGTATTCGTTGGTTATATCTGAAAAACCATCTTACCTGTGGTATTCACAGTCGCTGGATCAAATGTAATTCCACAGTTTGCAAAAGTACCCGGAGTCAAAGTTACTTGTGACGTTGAACCACTCGCTGAAAAATCACTACCTATAAATCCCACTAAACTCTAGGTTGTTAACGCAGGACTAGGATTATTAACATTGCTTATAACTACGGTTACACTAGAAATCGCAAGATCAGTTGTTACTGCAGCACTTATCGTCAGATTTTGGGCGTTGCTGGAGCAGGAGAAGCCAGAAACCGGTGAAAGATTGATCGATACACTGTCGCAATTAGGAACTGGAGATGTAAGGTCGTAACCTGTTGGAAATTGAACAACTATGTTTGCCCCCGAAGGAACCGGTTGCGTATCCCATGCAGTTGTTCCAAGCTGGGGGGAGAACTGTCTCGACAAACTTATTGTGTATGTAGCTAACGCATTTATTGTTAGAACGTTAACCTGAACTTGGGCAGGTAAGAATTCGAAGCATTTTCCGATGTAACTGATCAGTAGAATGTTGGTTATTATCACCAAATTACCAAATGCGCCGCGATTTTTCATCTAATAACTTAAAATGTCTTTATCTTATTATTATGTTATCATAGAATGGTATTGCTCATCCCCTTTCAGCACAATATAACCCCCTAATTTGCGTAAATTTTTAATTGATAAAGTCATCTCTGAAAATTATTCATAGGTATTCCAATCATACAACTGCCTTTGCCAGTCCACTGACATTCTGCTTACACATGCAGCATGACTCTTGAGACAGAGCGTTTGTCGCACACTTTTGGCACAAAATATGTCCGCATGGGATCATGACCTTGGATTTTCGATTTTCTACGCAAATTTCGCACAGAACTGACGATTGATTTTAACTTTTTAGAGATTTGGACACTACTTAAACCATAACTTCTTTTGCTTGCTTTTGAGCTGCGATGAGTTCCTGCATTTTTTTATCGTTTTCTTTGAAATTTTTATCGTTCTCCTTTTTTAGCTCCTAGATTTTTTCGGTAAGTTTGAGTTTTTCAAGTTCTTGATCTAGGCCGACTATTGGTAATAAATAATAACTCTATCCGTAACTTCCGTAGTCCTTTGACGTGATCCCATTCCTCGTTTCACCAATATAAGCATTCGATCCTTTCGCAGGAAATTTGCGAAACTTGCCAGGAGTAATGCCTATGTGCTTTCCCGCGACATACACGTTTGAATCACTAGTGTATAACCCAGTCCCCCAAATTGTTCCTCCAGCCCCACAACTTCCACTACATTCAAATACGTTGTTTCCCAGATCTTTACACATTTGTATATGTATCCTTTGTCGGTCAATATTAAAGTTAATTTCTTTAATTTACACAACTTTCCTAAAGATCTATTGATCAAAGTAATTATACAGTGAATCATCAAAACGGAAAATTTCAACTGATTACATGCCATCCATTCATACAGGACTGGGGATGTCTTACTCGGGAACTTGATGCTTAAGAAGGGATAAGTCTCCCTGTTGATTCATTTCTGAGTTTTAAGAGCCCAATTTTTGTTTATTCGTCTCAGCATCGACATTGTTATATTCAGTCTCCTTCTCCTATTGGTCACACCCAGCAGGTTTCTCTTAATTCTTAGCACTCTCTGGGACAATTTACTAGACTGTGAACTATTTTTAATTTTTCTATGACTACTCTTTGGGACTTTATTCCTCAATTTTGTTTTTTTATTATTTTTCCTTCTCCGATTGTGGCCCATTCTTTGATTCCGAATCCGTGACACCTGACCTTGCACCCTCGCTTTTCTTTTTCCACAGACCTATTTTTTCGTTCAGCGCGGGAATATTAAGCGTAGGTCGACAACTTCTTGTTGGTGATTAAATTTATACTTTATTCTACTGACTGCCTCGTTTTTAGTTTTCTTATGCTTTCTACTCCATTTTTTATTAACTTTTTTTTTTATTTAAGCTTGCAAATTTGAAATTTTTACACTTGAAAGAAGTTGGTGACTGGTCATTTAGCCTTGTACTGTATAATTCACGAATTTCGTCTAGTTTTAGCTCGGAAAAAGATGAATCCGTTTCAGATTTCTTATGCACATCGCCCTAAACTTCTGTCTACGCCTTTTTGTTTTCAAAAAGCAAGAGTACCTTTGAAATGAAAGGAATAGCCTATTTGAGGTTTTTCTGGTGTTTTCGCTGCAAGTATTCGTTGTAAAAGGCTGTGTTCTTCAGCGCGTCATGCAGCATTTGCATTTAAAAATCGGAGAAGACTCTGAGTTGCAAGAACTGTTCAATAAGAGTCTGAATGTAAAAGAGAATGAGTCCATTGGTTGTCTCCTTGTCAAAAGCGACCTACTTTTAGGAGATGGTGTTACCAATAGGGTGATCAAAAGCGCAACAATGTCAAAGTCCCCCGCAAAGGATTCGAAAGAAGAGTGCTTGGTCATCAAAGAGAGCATTTCGAAGAAATACATTCTTGTTAGGTTATTCTATGTGGGTTGAGAAACTTACATACTGAAACATTTTCGCGGATTGACGATTTACCAACTACTCCATGGTCTTGTACAATCGGTCCATCCGATACCCCATCGTGGGCTACTTCTTCGAACTATTGTAATCGTACTAGTCCACCTCCTCATCCACGTTCCGCCGGTTTATTATCTTTATCAGGTAGACCGTCGCATTCTTGATCATGTTCTGCTCCTCGGACCCCATTATTACGTCCAGGTAGAACTTCACCGTCTCGTCCCCGACAAGCTTGTTCGCCATCTCCAAATAATCCTCAGCTCCCTCAATATACGTCGACTTTGTACTCTACAGAATCTAACTCACGAACTACAAGTATCCCTCAAATATCCGCTCGTCCTTTATGCTCTTTCTCATCAAATCCCCCACCTCTTCGACGATGTACCTTTTTGTCTCCCTATACCTGTACTCCTTGTTCTTGTCTTCATCCGATATCAGTTTCACTAGGAACTGACTGACTGAACTGTGGTCTGCAAGTTCAACTAGCTTGTCGAGGAAATTGCGCCTTACCTGAAAAAACTCAAAAACCTCATAGGAATCTTTTTTGACTATGGAATCCATCACTGCAATCAGGTAATTCAGACAGCTTTCATTGATTTCGGGGCATTCCAGATATTTCAGAAGCTCAATCAGGAACTTATACTTATTCTCGAATTATGAATCCTCTCCCTGTGGGGACGACAATTTCTTTTCTTACACGATCAGCTACCCTGTATCCTAGTTTTTCCTAATTTCCTCGTAGATTTCGTCTTCGTCCTCATGTTGTATGAGCGTTGGTTTTATAAACATACTGACGATACATTCGTAATCCGAAGTGAGAATATCCGCTGCAACATGGCAAACATATTTCATCTTTTAATCGGTGCTCTCATGGATCGGGATTTTGATTCCGATATTGATCATATCATAGAAGAACTGCTAATTTTTTTATAAGTATCCCGAAAAAAGTTTAATGTTTGACTTGAGTCTCTTCTAAATATCTGGTATCGTAAACACTTCGAAGACAGCCAAATTTTGATTTTCGAATAGCTCCTAAAGGGAAAGTTGTTCAAGAGGCTTCTCAGCGTCGATTGGCTACATTATAGTTATTTGAGTCGATTGATATCAATAATTATATCGCAGTTGATAGAGGCAATGTGTGAAATACTCTAAAGAAATTAGTTTTACAGTTCATTTACCCTCAATATTCTCAGTATTTACAATAAAAATCAAATATTAGTTCCAGGGATCGGACAATTTGTAGTGCTTGCATTTCCTGATAAATAGGACCGCATCATCAGTTTATTTGCAGTTGCTGCATAATAATAGCGATGAGATTTAAAGGTCAGACCATACACACAAAAAATAAAGAATATGTTCTCAAAGAACAAATTTCCGAAGGTGGATTCTCCACCATCTATACCACTAACAACCCTGAAGTCATTTGCAAGGCACAAATACTATCAGTACCCTCCATTGCTCAAGCATATCAGAAGGAAAAGTAATGTTTCACCGATTTCCAGATAAATACTATCCAAGTTCAAGTCTCATCCCAACATCGTTAAGCTCTATGACTCCGTATAAACTAAAATCACTGACAATTCCTGCGGATTTCTAATGCTGGAAAATTGCTCAAAAGGGTATGCATGTTTTAATCACCCAGAACTGCATTCACGCAACTAGAGTCAACTTAAGGTAGTCTCACCGAAAAAGATATTCTTAAAGTTTTTACGTCAGTACTGAACGTTCTTTAAACTATGCACGCAGAAGGAATTAGCCACAGAGATATAAAACTCGAAAATGTTCTCAGAAATTAAAAGGGTGAATACAAAATATGCGATTTTGGAAGTGCTACTAGCTAGGTATTTTTCAGGCTAAGTCTAGATAATACGGAAAATTGACAATAATAACAGAGTAGAAATCTAGTAACATATTGATAAAACCACAACACCGTTTTATAGAGCTCCGTAGCAACTTGATCTGTATTCTGGATACTAAATAGGTCCAAAAGTGGATATTTTCGCGACTGGTGTCCTTATATTCATGCTTTCCTTTAAGAAACCGCCTTTCTAGTCAAGACTTTCAGCAATAAATAAGCAATATTTCGTCCCCAAAGATTGTGTATACTCCGCATAGCTACTGAGTCTCATCGAAAAATGCTGGATTGCCAATCCCAGGCTGAGACCGACCGCTAAAGAATTGAAAAAGGACCTTATTACACTTTCGAAGAGAAAAAAGGCGCTTATTGAACTCGAATATAGTAAATAAGTAAAAGAAACGGTCGAAGATCTATCGAGAGTTAATACAAAAAGTTTGCATCAGAAATCCAAAGAAACAGTTGTTGAGACATCATTTTTCGACAAAATCAAACTTATCTACACCCAATACACGACCTAAACTTAAGGATGGATCAGGGGCTTTATCGAGGACAACTAAGAAGCCCCATCCCTGAAATACAACCGTTTCATCATTTCAAAGTGCTGGTAAAAACGGTACAAAATATAGAAAGTATACCAAATAATTTGGGACTATGCGCAGCAGAACCAATCAAAATCACTAGTTATTTTGAAGCTGTTGATTTTAATTCACAATTTTCTCAGAAAGGGTCCAACCTAGGCCGTCTAGTACGACAAATAGTACTCTCCTATTCGTCTCGCTACGAAACTCTATAAGAACTGGAAATACGTGTAAAAACCCACAAGCTAGTCAGATGCGAAAAGAAACGTTTTCCTCTGTCTACTCATCCGTTACTACTGCCTGATAATCATAGGTAAAGTCAAGTTCGGCTATTAGAATTCGTAACTTTTCGAAGGCAACTATTCCATAGTTCCGTTTTTTGCAAAAAAGCACGAAATAACTCTGCTAAGACTGCCAATCATATAATCAATGCTGGATCTCATGTAGGTCTGTGCAAATTTTCATGAAACGGTTCAAAATAAAAGCTACGTATTGTAAATACAGAGGAGTATCATTCTTTCGATTGTGGACGAGGAGTACTGTCTACTCTCCACTTTTGTGTTCGTGTACTCTGCATTCAAACGCGGCATTTAACATGTTGAATAGGATCTCAATTTAGAGATTTTGAACAAAAAACTACAACTTATAGAAGGAAGATTCTAGAGAGTCTATAATAAGCTTATTCATCTTTTCTAATAAACTCAAAAGTTTGCAGCACTCTTTGAACGTACTTACTCGCAATTTAATTTAGACAATACATTCTCACTAAGTAAAAGCGTGATGACCACCCTTAAGAATATCCCAGTCCAAAACAAAAAACTAGGAAATTTCAAAATCACTCAGCATCTAAACTATAAGGACAACATCGGAGGTCTAAAGCTACCTTTAACCTACTAAGAAGTCATCAAGAATCCCAATTTTCTCAAAGACCTCACCAACAACCAAGACAAAAATGTCAAAAAATAAAAAATAGAAATTTAGCAGTATAAAATGAAGAAAAATCCAGGGTAGCTAGCGAAATAATAGCTAGTCTCACAACTTGCAAAGGACTCAAATACACTAGTACCTCCACCCAAAAGCTAAACCATAACCAACACCTATAATGTGGTTTCAAGCTAACAGAAACATGCATCTATTGCCTCTTTCGAAGAATTCGCAATGATCGGAAAAAATAATCAGCAGAAGGCTCAACACACCAGTATGGACAACACCCACTTTGACTAGAAATTAAAAAAAACATCCTAGAAACGCCTTAATAACCCTCAACACTATAATACAATGGAATTCACTCACCAGCATCTTAATAAAGACTTTATGACAAATTAGTATCCTTAGACCATTAAGGAATAAAGTTCGGATAAATTTAAAGACTTTATGAGCATTGTCGATATGAAGGTAGGTTAAAGTAGGAGAAACTCATAGATATCTGAAATTCCAGTAAAAAAGGACTCCCGTCAAAAATAAAACTTCAATAGTGAAAACAGCAATCAGGAAAATAGACCTCAAAGCTAAATGAAACCTAAAGTAGAAGAAATTGATCTGATCAATTCGCCGGTGGAGACTTATTTATCTACAGTCAATCCCCCTCAGTCTACAGTGAAAAAAAATGACATCATTAATTTTTTCGAAGATGACGAATAATAGAAAGCTCAAAAAATTGGAGGATAAAAATGTTACCAGTAAATGGAGGTTAGCAACTCTCCATCCAAGAAAAACCATTTAAATACAGACTAATCCTTAGAAAAGCAAGATATGCTTAATAAAACCGACCTGTTCCCTAACAAACCAACCCAGCCGGCGTTACTTCTTCCCCAAAAAGAAGTGAAATCTTAAACATAAATAAAATGCGACGAAAAAAATCTCGTAGACTTGAAAGGCTTCATTGTAGAGGAGGTGAGAAGAAATGCCGAACAGTACCTGATCGACTTCAAAACACTAAAATTATTCGAAAAAGTGGGAAACGGCCACTCTTCAGAAGTCTATAGGGGGTAATGGAGGGGGCGATAGGTAGCCATAAAAAAAATAAAAGACAACATGAAGTCTTCTTCATCGAACTCGGAAAAGTAGTTCCGAAGGGAAATCATGACTTCCGTCAAAATCAGAAACCACCCCCAGCTAGTCACACTCATCGGAGTTGCCTAGCACAAGGATTAATATCATATCATCAACGAGTTTTGCTACGGAGTACTCTTCTGTTTTATCTTTAGCTAACTCTCTTCGATCTACTGCACGAGTCCAAAGTGTCTCTACCCTGGAGAGTCAGAATCAACATCGCCAAGCAAATCGCAAAAGGAATCGTATTCTTGCATACCAACTAGCCCCCCATCATTCACCGAGATCTCAAATCCCTGAAGTACTTTCACATTAAAACTTAGTGTGTTACTGGCAAATAAGTACGAATAGGGATCCCAAGATATTCAAATAAAAATAGCTGATTTTGGCCTGTCCAGAGATTTTGCATCTACCTATATGACCGGGACTCTTGGAACCTATCACTGGATGGCTCCTTAAATCTTTAACAACTAGCCATATTCTTTAAAAGCTGACGTCTACTCATACGGAATCATGCTCTGGTAGATTGCATCCAGGTGTCCCCCGTATCAAAATATGATAAACCCCCAATCTCTGATGAAATTCGTGACCATCGAAAATGGGAGGCCGGATCTCACTGTAATTGATGCTAAAACCCCACTATAGCTCAGGATGCTAATGATGAGGTGCTGGGATCGGTTTGCATCGAATAGACCAGATTTCCAGGAAATACTCAAGGTCCTAAACTCAATTAACGTTTGAATGAATCTAACTCGAAATCGAGCTGATAAAACCTATGTGAGCTTATTCTACTCTTCACATTCAATATTGACAAAAAATGGTCGGAAAATAAAATCATATATATAGTTTTTACTCGATTATAGTTTCAATCCAGTTTTGCCTGACGAGGGATTCAAATAAACCTTCCAACTAAATCTTAGTCCCTTTACTCCAGATTTACATTAAACTCTACCTCCATAGTTTTAATTTCGTGATCAGCAACCTACTTCTCTAATTAGATGGAGTTAAGCCATTCAACACTTCCTACCTGACGTACTATCTCTCAAGAATTCCCTTGAACTTGGAAAAATCGTTCCTCCCAATCCCCACCTAAACCTGCATAGACCCATTTTTACTTTTTTCAGGATTTTCTCATCAAAAAATCCGAACTTTCTCAGTCTCAACGGTCTCATCCACTTGATTTTTTAAATGAGTCCGGAGGAATACTCCGGATCGCCAAAAGCATAAGTAGTCAAAATATCGAACCCGTATATGTCCTAATCGCCAATGTAATAGATGTCCTAAATTTCCGCCAGCCCATGCTGCCCCGCCTTATTCACCACGCTGTCCAGCAGTTCTCTGATCCTACAATCAGGATACCCCTTGCTTGTAAGAACCAGAAAGGAATCAAAATAGCTATTAGATAGTTTGCCCTCATTAATTGCCTGCTCTATCTACATATATATACTTTCTTTTTAAATTATAAGGATTTTGCTGAACCCTATTGCAACTGGAACTATTTCCTTGACCACTGGCAGAGTCAGACTATTCTTGTTCTTAGAGCTATGCTTCATTAACTCGCCATCTTAGTTTATTCTTAGCTCAATTGTCCCCCTCAAAATAGAACGACCCGATGCAACTATGTTTAAATCCTTTCTAGACACCTACAAAGTTACTGATATTATTTCAATGTCGTTGTCGATCGTTTCATATCTTCCCTCATAGTACTCCAGGAGATGATAAAACAAATCTCGCTTTGTTTTCACTTTATTGTTCTCCAGCTGCTATTTTATACTGAAAAGCAATTCGATCAGTCTTGTTATTAGTTTTAATGACTATATTTTGCAAGATATTTTCTCATTTTTTAGTCTTTAGTAGCTAAACTTTTGGAAATTGAATTTCAGCGAAGAATGAGTCAGTGGAGTTGGCTTGTTCTGGAGAATAGATTGTCGAATATCTTTGATTAGAATATCTACTTTCTACAAAACGGAGTCTGTATTCATGTTATAAATACTCAATATTAGTCATTTCTCACGAATCTTGCCAATATTAATCAGCACGCATTCCCAATAAATTCAATACAGAAATAATCAAAATATTTTCTTGTTTTCGAGCTAGACGATGTACTTTTCGGGGACGTTGAGACTTTTGAGTTCGCTGATTTTC
>JAOWAT010331059.1:0-13725 GCA_028571025.1 Longipedia americana | reverse complement strand
GCAGACTGACATGAAATTAGGTTCCTTTTTCAATTGTTTTCACAAAAAATAAAGAAACTTGATCCAGAAGTGCATTTTAGAATTGAATCAGAGTGACTTCCCCTGTTTTTGAGGAAATAAAATATAACAGGTACCAAAAATTTCCATCCCAGTCTTCCTTTAAAACACTATTGATATGATTACAGAGGTAGTAGGTATTTGTAGGATCTTGAATCATTCGGGCATTGATTGGCAAAGTGTGTTGGCGTAAGTGGGGTTTTATCACCCACAGATATTAAAATCAAATTCTTTATACTTCCTTCACTTTAAAAGCAGACTGACATGAAATTAGGTTCCTTTTTCAATTGTTTTCACAAAAAATAAAGAAACTTGATCCAGAAGTGCATTTCATTAGGGGCTTGTGTCATTTTGATCTATGATAATTTAGTTGCTTTCATCAGGGTAGATCAGCTCATGTCATTTGTTGCCTTTTTGATCTGTTACAATTTAGCCGCTTTCATCTGGGGAGATCAGTTCATGTCACTTGTAGCCTTCTTGATCTATACTGATTTATCTGCTTCCATTAATTTGGGGCTCTGCATCCATCTTGATATTTGATAATTTAGCCACTTCATGAGGGGAGATCAGTAAATGTCATTCAAAGTCCTTTTGATCTATGATGAATCATCCGCTTTTATCAAGGGGCTTGTTGCCATCTTGATCTTTGACAATTCAGTAGAGGGTGTCAACTTGACTGAAAGAAATATGTAAAAAAAAAAAATTAACAATGACATTTGTACCAAAATACATTGTGAAAATGGTTTGATGTGTTCGGAAAAATTTACTTCATTGAAACATACATTATACCATTTGCACAATTTATTTTGGGATAACAGAAGCAAATATATATACTACTCCATACCAACAAACTTGGCTCAGCAGGAATTTCAACAAGAGCAGGCATGTTCAACGTTAAAATAGTAAAGGAAGATTGGAAAAATGCAGAATCTTAAGTTTCCACTACCTTTGTCTCAAAATAGATTGTGCATACCCAGGTGCTGTGTTAAGTTTTGCGTAATGATTTACTTCAATGATTTAGCCAATTATTTAAGTAAATTATTCAGCAAAACTTAACACAGCGCATAGTTTTGCACAATCTATTTTGGGACAGAGGTAGTAATACTTTCCCTGTGTTTTACCTAAGCCATTTACATATCAGATAAAAGTTAAGATGGAAATGGATGGTTTTGATAATCCTGTTGAACCAAATTTGATGGGATGGAGTAGTAGAATTGACAAACATTTTTCTCAATAAGAACATTGAAACTTTTGATGTGAGCTCTAAGTATATTTCCATCACTCGGGTATTCACCACATATATCACACTGAAATGAAGCTACATATGTGTTCTTATAATCTTTGAAAGTGTGTAATAATTATACTTTCTTTGAACAAACTTCCCATTCATAATCTTTTTCAATGATTGAATAAACTATCAGTTTGCGCTTTGCCAAGGAATTTTGTTCTTGAAACTGTTTCTTACATTTATCACATTGAAAGATCCTCCTTTTTTCAAAATACAAGAAAGCTTTAGCTCATTTGACTTTGAGGAGCAGTTCTCCACTTTATATTTATCAGAATTATGTGATTTTTGAAGTTCTACTCACTATTAAGCATCTTATTGCAATGATTACACTAAGTTTGATCAGGAGATTAAATGATTCAATGACTTTCTTTCTGGATATATTACCACCATCATCAGAAAAGCACTTGCTTGTCATATTTTCTGGTTTGAAAGTAGAATTCCTTCAACACACCTTCATTTTTACTCTTTTCCAATTTTCTTATTAACTCTTTCTTTCTCAATTTGTGCTTTGTTCCTGAAAATCTTTTTCACATTTATCACATTGAAAGTATCTCACTCTTTCATGAATTAAGTGGAGATGCTGTTTCAACTTATCAAAATTAAATTCTTTTTCACAAATATGACATTTGTTTTGACTAGATATAACTCAATGTTTAGTGACATTTTCTTAGATTTATCATTTTGTACATATGAGAGCAACATAAATCATATTGAGTTCTGGTTTGCAAACTATAAACTTTAAGACAATTCATAAAACAATACATATGAATCTTTGCCTCCTTCTGGTAATGTCTCAAGTTCAATAGATTTTACAACACTGTCATTATAATGTGTAACTTTCTCATCAGATGAATTTAGACATAATGATGTGTAATGGCCAAATGAAATAGAGGAGCCATGATGTAATACAATACATTTCAAATCATAGATATGTGTATTGTCAAAAGGGAACTTGTCATGAAAACTGATAGGCGTCAAAATCTTTTGCAAATTGTTTTTGAAGCGTTTCAATTGGACGCATAAAATTTTTGGGAAAATTATAACTTCCCTTGAAACAAATACATTATTTGTATTACAATTTGAACATAAGAAATCAGGTAAAAAATCTTGTTTCAAATCATTTTTGATCATTTCAACTTAAGTGTGGCAAAGAAATGTGTTCAATATCATCTCATAGCTATTCTCATGCATTTCCTTCAATTCTCATCAAATATTGAAAAACCAGCAATGTTGACAAGATGATCTTTCTACAATCTACATGGTTATGAGGATTTTCCAAATGATCAAAAGCTTAAGGAGGTAAATGTTTGCAGAATTAAATGGATGAACATATCTGCAATGAGCACTATTAATTTGACTTATCATGTAATCAATTGGCAGATGGAAATAGTATTGAGTATTTCTGTGTGAATATTTAGTCAAATTATTAAGTAATCAACCCAATACTATCTGTTTTAGAATAAACATTTGTAATGGTTTGCTATTGGAAGTAGATGTGTGTAGTTGCCAGGTGTAGTATTTCAGGCTAGTCAAATTAGTGAAAAGTCAACATCAAGCCATTAGGTTTTGGAATAAACATTTGATCTGATTAGCAGATGGAAATGGATTGGCATATCTGCAAAGTGTAATATTTCGTCAACCTAGATCAAGTAACCAACTACAAGCCTGAAATGGCCATTCAGTTTCAGGGCTAATTACAGGCTTGTGGTTAATTACTCAATAAATTGACTAAATATTGCACTTTGCAGAAATATTCATCCATTTCCATATGCAAATCTGATGAAAGTCAAGTCCTAAACATCACACATTTTTGAAATTACTAAAATTGCAATGACTAATCATAGAGCACTTTAACTGGAACAATATTAGATTACAATCTTGTTCAAAAAGGAAAAGAGTTGTAAAAACAATCTTGAACAGGCTTCTTAACAAACTTAATTTTGGAATCTATCTTTGAGTCAGGTTTCCTAAATAATGTGAAACATGTGACAAAGAATTGAAATGAAAGTCATAATGAGCAAATTGTTTCTTCCTACATTTCTAAAAAATATCTTGTTGCACCAATGCATACCAACAATGCCACTACAAACCACCTAACAAACTTTGAACCCTTGTCACATACACTGTATAATTAGTATCTGATAACCCTAGATCCACATCAGTTCCTCACACTGTCTGAATACCATCTCAAATGCATCTAAAGACTTATTACAACATAAAGAGAATATACTTAATACTAATTAAGAGAAGGAGCAAAAGCTAGTGCTAAGTTTCTGTGGAAACCAATTGTCAAATTATAACAAAAGATGAATGAGCACAAAAGATTTTTCATACAATCCAAATCAAAATCAAACTTGCCACAGACCACAAATATTATGAGATAGAATTGAACACTATTCTTGCCTAATGAAACTTCATTTCCAGATTCTGGAACAGTTAAACTCAGGGATGAAAACAGTTCACTGGATACAACAACATTGTCACAACTTTTACACTCAAAATCCAATTTAAAAGTCCCAAAAAATAAGTCTTTGATGATGCTGCTTTGATCAAACGAAACTTCTTCATCAATCTTATTGATTATATAGCAGTAAAATTCCTGCGCATCCGCTTGATTGTTCTCTTTAAACTCTGTACAATACTTGTAAATGACTGACATAAATTCATCAGGAACAATAATTCCACATTGCTTGTTATTCATTTTCCTGAATAATGCTCTTAGCGAAATCAAAATTTCACCTTTTGTGTCACAATTTCCAGAAATCATATCTAACACTTTATCCCCTAATATAATACTCCTCAGTGGCACCAAATTGAAAAGACTTGTTAAAATGGAATTTGCATAACAAGTCTGGCCTAAGTTTGCGAGCCCATTAGTACATGTAGAGTTTGAGCTAATTTTTGGATCAATTTTAGAGAAACTTGATACTGGATTAGGAATGTCAATATGTGTGTCATCACTTGCTTTTTCACATTTACTACATTTGAAAGAGCACTCTCCGAATTCCTCAACATTTTCAATGCTCATGCATTCACCATGATACCACTTGGAACAAATATCACACTGGATAAAATCAGAGTGTTTTTCATTGATTTTTAACTTATAACACTTTTCACATTTCCAACTGAGGGAGGCTTTTTCAAAGAGGTTAAAAAATTCCTCTTGTTCCTTTTCTGAAAAGTTTTTTAGATCTTTCACTTGATTGTAAACAGAATTCTCATTCATGCAGATAAGGCTATACCATTTAGAATGGTCAATTGGTTGCTTAAAACACTCTCTAATCAGATCTAATAATGGTGTACCTTCATGATATTCAGGTTTTGCAAACTTTCTTTTCTTTTTCTTTGGAAAAATAGATGATAAGTGTTTCGCATGTTTTCTCTTATTTGTAATGACTGGAAACTTATTTACCTTTGTGCATGAGTTCTTCAACTTTAATAGATTTGTTTTCAATTTATCAAACTCACTTTCATTTTCACTATTTGGCTTTAGCGAATTTACATATTGCATTACTTGTGATAATATTGTCATACAATCTTGTTTCTTGGCCAATGACACATTTTCATTGCCACAAGATTTACACTGATAGAGTTCATTACAATTTTTGCATGTATCCTTTTCTGGTACAGTTTGCAAAGTTTCATTATGGTCATTTGTTAGCACTTCATAGCTTTCTAAACTTTCATTAAAATCACAAGCAGTTAAAGTTGTTTCATTATGGGAAATTGTGAGGGAGTCACCAATTTCTGATGCTGTCAGAGTTGTTTCATTATGACTGTTTTCATTGTTATTTATATCCCTGATTGTATCACTATTTGTACTTTCTGATGGAATTAAGTGTAAATGTTTACATAAATTATGCTCACAATAATATGGACACGAACAGCGGTAGGTATGTGCACAATTGTGCCTAGAAATGCAACTGTTTGAAGCACATTTTATCTTGCATAGAGCAGGATTACACACCTTGAATGGGTTTAAGTCAACTGTATATTTCTTTGACTCTGTAGAAGTATTTTTCTTAATAACATAATGGTTGTCTTTCTTTTCCACCACATAATCCTCTATGTTTGCTACAATTTTAGAATGTGCAAGAATGTAGTCGTTTTGACACTTTGACTTTTGTATCCCACCATAATTTCTTTCTTTCATTACTCTCTTTCTGAAAAACATCAAATGATTGCATTCTACAATTGACAGAATTAATTCATCTAGTCTCTTAACTTTCTTGGTGTGGGATTTTATTGTCCTGTGTAATCTGAAAAATAAATGAAAAACATTTATTGGTACAATCTGGTATTGAATAAGAATGCATTTACTCTTACATCTATTGTTACAAAGTATAAATGTTACCTGACCCATTTTGCAAAAAAAAAACAGTTTGTCTGAATAACTTATATAAAAACCCCTTAAAACTAACCCTACAATAACATTGAAGAAATCCCTTCTAGTTTTGGTTATCACAACGCATGCTAGACATCAATCCAAACTATCGGAAGAAATTCCTAACAGAGATTCTAGATCTAGATCAGATACTTTTACTCCAATGACAATTATCACTGCAAAATAGAACCTGAGTACATATGCACATTTTGTGATAAACAAATGTCCTATTACCATCAAAGATTTTGCAATTTAAACTAAACCCAAATGATACTTATAGTGTATTGCATGAATAGAATAAATAAATAAATTAAAAGTAACAGTGTGTGGTTACTTGGATTTTATAAATGGAAATAGATGACCTTACCTTTCTTGTGCTTGATTGTCTAAAGGTGCCCCTCTTGTAAAGGCTCGACACCAGTTCTCAGGTTTTGAAACCTTTCCAGCATTCCCATAATTACTTAAAAAGTAATTTCCATCCTCTGAATCTCCAAATTCTTCCTCAATTTCTTTGTAGAGGGAGTCAAAATCCTCTGGATAAGGAACAAGTCTCAATTTTTTAATCTTTGCTAATAACATTGGACTTGACTTGGAAAGTTGGATGTCCCAGGCCCTTGTCAAATGCCAACCACATGCTATATGTGTTATTGTTCTTTTAAGAGCTGCTTTAAAACCATTCACAAATGCATGAGCTAAATCAGTTGTTAACAGGTCGCATTTATCCAATTCTATTGGGGCAATATTGTGAAGAATTTCAAATGTTATTTTGACAGCCATTGCATTTTCATGTTGTGTCAGTATCTGAATGGCTGGTACGCCTTCTTGATATTCATCTGAAATTGAATAAAAATGTATTTAGACTTATATCTTATAGTCCTACTATTATTTGTCCCATTTTGCAAAAACCATATTTTGTTTGAATGCCATTAACTTCCTTTGTGGTCAAATATTTTTTGTTGAGAACCCCCAACTCATAAGAACACCCCTTAAACCTAACACTGCCTTGTTATGAGGATTTGTTAGATTAAAGTCTTGATCAAGTAATCAATTTGCAGATGGAAATGGATGAGCATTTCTACAAGTTGCAATATTTAATCAAATTATCAAATAATCAACCACAAGCCATTAGGTTTTGGATTCAACATTTGATCTGGTTTGCAGATGAAAATAGAATATTTAGTCAAATTAGCCAGTAATCAACAACAAGGCAGTGCCTGCAAAGTGCAGTATTTACTTAGAATGGTGAGAAATCAACCTGAAGCCTTAAATCACATTTTTGGTATCAAAATAAATATTCTGCAACTGAGAGATAATCTCAAGCTTGTGGTTGATTACTCCCTCACTTGACTAAAAGATGCATTTCCCAGAGAGTTATTCCATTTCCTTCTTCAAATCCGAGCAAAGCCAAGTCCTAAATATGGCATCATGAATTGGTAATGGAGTATCCCTCCGGTCCTCATCAATTTTGTTGGAATGTTTTCTCCTTTCTCAAAATAAATGATTTCTAATCAACATAATCATGGTAGATAGATTTAGTGAAAAATTCTTATTAAATTTGTCTGGTTACTTTAAGCTTTGACACCAAAATTTACTTTCTAGTTCTGAATATAACTTTCACAAGAAGACTCCATAGTAGAACAACTTAAACCTCCCTCACAGCAAATTAAGTGTAAAACTTGTTGCAAATATTTCATTGAACAATACTTACCACGAACTACGATGGTCATTAGTAGGTATTCACTGATACTCATATCATGAGTTGAGTCCATGTACATTGCGCTGTAAAACTTCTTAAAATATTTCAATTGTACTTCATCCATTATTATGATTACCAAACCATCACAATCCAAAACTTTATCAAGGACATGTTGTGGCAATTGGGAAATGTCTACTGGTTTAGCAGTCATTCGTGTATCTTTTAAGGAAAATGCCCTAATGTAAGGTTCTTCTAAAATTTTGAATAAATTTTCAGTTTCTGGGACTAACAAGTCATAGTCTAATGCATATTTCATTTTAAGCTTATATATATCACGCAGTGTAGGCATTTTTATACCTAATGTATCACAAATTGTCTGAGTATAATGCTTTGCAATGATAGTTTGAGCTGGTACACCCACTTGTAAGAGATTAATAATATTGTCTTTTGATTTCTTGGGTAGATAAAAGTAACCTAATTCATCTTCACCCAAGTCATGAGAGTGAGATAAACATCCTTTTAGTGTATATCTTGTTTTCACCTTTTCATCAACAAAAACATCAAATTGGTTCAAATATAACTTAACAGGACAATCTTTCACAATTTTTCGGGTTCTCAACCTGTTACTTGTGTCTTTTTTGTTGTCATTTAGAGCACATGCATAATAAGTAATATTTTGCTTTGAGCTTCGCTTTACTAATATTTGATCTAGATAAGAATCTTCTATGAAGTCTGTTCTTTCTTTTTCACTTTCAAAGAATTCATTGATCAGTTTATGATCATGACTTTCAGAACAAATTTCCTTTTCACAAACTTTATGTTCTTTGTGGTATCTAAGTGTCTTTTTGACATATTTTAACTTTTTGCCAAAAAATACTTTGTCACAAATATCACAAGATACATGGAAATCGCCCCTTTCACTCTCTATGATTCCTTGCTGAGATGTATTTTGTTGGCCCCCTGGTGAAGTAGAAATTGGTTGGGATTGTGATTTAGAGGTTAGTTGATTTTGAGTTGTAGACAGTGGTAGAGTGGCAATTTTGTTTTCTTGTTGCAGCTGTTGTTGAGCAGTTGTGGTTTGCTGTAGTTGTCCTTGAGATGGTGGATTTTGACCACTGGGCATTTTGTCTTGTGGAACTAAAGTTTGTTTCTGAAGCAATCCTTGCAATTGACTTACATTTGTAGTTGCAGCTGTTGTTGATTGCCTTTGACTAACAGGAGTTGATTCTGGAGGCAATTGCGGTCTTGTTCGTTTCAATTTAAGTCTGTTTTGCTGTTGCTTCACAAGCTGTGGTTGTTGCTGCTGAACTTCTAATGGTTGTCATAATTGTGGCTTTTCCAAAAGTTGTGATTGATTGGAATTTTGTGATTTTTGTTGCAGTTGCATTTGTTGAATGGTATTTCCAGACATTCTTTCTTGCAATATGGGAGTTTGTGGTTGTTGCTGGCCAACAGGTAATTGAGGGGTCTGGTCAAGTTGAGCTGATGTTTGCCTCAACTGAGTTTGTGCAATAGGCTGCTGCTGTGGTTGACCTACTTGTCCAATAGCTTGTTGCTGAGTTTGTGGCTGATCCACCTGAGAATTATTTGCACTTGAAACAAGGTGGGATGACAGAGAACTTTGCAGGACAGGTTGAGTTGGAAGATTGAGAATTGAGTTGGTCTTTGCAGACTGTAGCACTTGCCGTTGTCCTGAGCCTTGCTTCTGCAAGGGTTGCCTAATCGGAATGGCTTGTTGATTTGGTGCAATTTGTGACTGTTTCTGTAGTTGCTGCTGCTGTTGAAGTTGTTGTTGCAGATTTTGCTGCACAAAAGGACTTCTTGACTGCTGTAGCAATTGAGCTGAAGCAGGACTCTTGTGAGTAGGTTTCAATGGAACCTGTGGTTGCTGATATTGGAGAAGTTGTACTATATTAGGCCCTTGCTGAGCTACTTGAGGTTTTGATAAGCCAGCTGGGACAATCTGTAATGCATGACCAGCTCGAGTTACTTGTAATTTAGAAGCATCTTTGGTTTGAAGAGCACCTGATCCAGTAGAAATTGTATTTGGAACTGTACCACAAACTGCACTTACAGTTGCTGCGGCTGTATTACCAGGTACATTTACCTGACTAGTAGTTGAAGCATTACCAACCTGTTGTGGCTGTGATGGTGCACTTGTCACAACTAGTGGAGCACAAGGAATCTGACAGGCTAATGATGAAATATTTTTAGGAAACTGCATTTCAAACTTCTCAGAAGTAGATTTATCCAACTGTGCCTGTATAGAAATAATAGCCTTGAGATTCTGTTCATTTTGACCGACTTGACCACTGAAAATATTGGAGCTCAATAATTGTCTCAATAAAGCATTCTGATGAGGTTCAACTCCAGTTGACAAAGTACACAGAGTTGTCACAGTTGGTGTAGATGCACCAGGTTTTATATCTGATTTAGTTACAGTTGGATTACTTGCTCTCATCATTTGAATATCAGCTGATGGAGTTGAGGTACTTCTAGACAATGCCTTGCTTAGTAAAGGTGCTGATGTTGAACTTGTATTTGTTGTTGTAGGCACAGTTGCTGTTGTGCCTAATTGAGGTATTGCAAAACTTGATGCTGCACCTTGTAAAACATTTGTTGACAAAACAGATTGAGTTGTATTTGTTGACAGCATTCCATGAGGTGTTGTAGCAATAGTAGTTTTTGGATTTGCAAGATTTTGAACAATTGTTGTTACAGGTGCTGTAGAAGCAGTTTCCAAGTGAATTGCGGACACAGTTTTTGACAAAGGTTTCTGCAGAACATCTACTGAACTAACTGGATAATCTGACTGTGTCGTATTTTCCACATCTTGAACAGTAGAAGCTACATTGATGCCAGTCTTATTGAATCTTGAGGATATTGGAGGCATTGGTAAAACAATGGTTGAACCTGTCAAGCCAGTCATGCCACCACTAGCAGGAACTGTTGACATAACTTTAACAGTTTCAGCAACTGTTGTCATGACTGCTTTTGAAACAGAGGCAGCTTCAATATCATTTAGACTTGAATAACGAACAGATTTCATATATTGGGTAGCTTGTGAAGCTCCTATGGGCATTCTTGGAAGAGCACTATTCATGCAAGGATTAACTCCACCTGCTCCACCTGGAATACCAATATTGGCTTGATGTGCACCAGAAGGTGACAAGGATTTGATATCTGCTTGTGGAACAGCTGGTATAGAGGAAGTATTTGAAGTAATTGGAGTTGATACAATTGATGTGCTATTTATTCCAACATTTGAAGTCCCTGATGGGATGGCTTGTAGAGAACTTTTTACTGATGAAACAGCACTTGTTTGCCCTGTAGCAATGGTTGAGTTAACCAATTCAGTAACTGAAGATACAGCACTCATACCACTATTTTTTGTTGTAACAATCATCTTCATAAAATTCACATGACCTGTACTGATAGCTGATGTTCCAACAATGGAATCTGGCATCACAGACTGTATTGGCAATGATGGGGTAAGATTTGTAACTGTAGTTGTTGATTTATGTAGAGAAGTATTTGGATTGCCACCTTTACCTCCAGGAGGCATTTGCTTCTGTTGTGGTTGCTGCATTTGCATTTGACGCTGAGGTGACTGCATTTGCTGTTGATGTTTTAGAGTTGGTGCTTCTGATAGCTGTCCGGGAGTCAGAGGACCAGATGTCCTGGGTGTTAGAGGTGTATTGGGTCTCTCAGACCCACTTGGACTTGGTATTGGACCTGCGCTTGAAGGCCTTTGAATCATAACAGATTGTGGACTCATTAACTGAGATTGACTCCCCATTGAATATGATGGACACATTGATGGATGTCCTGGATTAACTTGTCTCACCATCATTGGGCTTTGTCCACCTGTTCCTTGGGCCATTGGGATAGGCCTTTGCTGACCATTTGGACCTTGGGCCATTTGAATATACTGACTAGTTGGTCTTTGTTGTCCACCTGCACCTTCGGACATCTTCATTTGAATATATTGTCCTGTTGGTATTTGTTGCATCCCTGGAGGACCTTGGGGTATTTGAAAAAATTGACCCCGAGGCCTTGGCTGTCCCGGTATTTGCATTGGCATCCTTGATCTGATTTCTTTTCCGCCTTGTGGCATTGGAGGTCTGACAAAATGTACAAGTGGAGGCATTTCACCAGGATTCCTTTGTTGTCCTGGAGGTTGCTGAGGTGGTGGTGAAATATTTGTTGGTGACAAGTGAGGTGTCCGGTGTGCTTGAGGTGTAATAGGTCTATCTGACCCACTTGTACTTGGTACTGGACCTGTGCTTGAAGGCCCTCTTTGTATCATTTCAGGTTCTGGACTCATTGATGGTGACAGACTACCCATTAAATGTGATGGAGATGTCGATGGATGTCCTGGATGAACTTGTCTCGCCATCATTGGCCTTTGTCCATTTGGTCCTTGGGCCATTTGCATTTGAATATACTGACCAGTTGGTCTTTGTTGAACACCTGGACCTTGGGATATCTGCATTTGAATATATCGTCCCGTTGATCTTTGTTGCATGCCAGGACCTTGAGGCATTTGAACGAACTGACCTGGAAGCCTTGGTTGTCCCGGCATTTGCATTTGCATTGGCATTCTTGATCTGATGTCTTTTCCACAAGGTGGCATTGGGGGTCTGACAAAATTTACAGGCGGAGGCATCTCACCAGGATTCATCTGTTGTCCTAGAGTATGCTGAGGTGGTGGTGAACCCATTCTTGGAGACATGTGAGGTTGTGCACTAGGAGAACCAGTCATTGGTTTTTGACTTGGCACAGAAGCTGTATTCATAGATTGTTGTATTCCAGTTGCACTGAATAGATTGTTATCCTGAAAAAGGAAACAAATAATTCTTCATTTTAAATAAAAAGTGGAAGTGGGACAAAGAAAGCATTTTCAATAACAGATTCAAATACACTCTGTTTTTTTAATAAGCATTGACCTGAATTTTTCTAGGCTAGGATTTTTATTAAATAAGATGCTTATCGTTACTACATAAAATTTGAAAATTCTAGCCTAGGATGCTTATAAAATTAATGCTTATAAGAAAAAAAGAATGTTAGTTATTCAAATACTTTAAATAGCCATTTTCTGTCAAAATTGAAAAATAATAGCATTAGGAAAATATAGTAACTAAGCTGGTAGGCCTAAGTAGTTTGTCAGTTGTAATAAGTTAACATAATTGTTTTAAAATAATATATAAACTTGACAAGTGAGTAATTTAATCATTTGAATTTAATTTTTAACAAATCTTTATGAAAATTAATAAATGTGTGGAATGTAGAAACATGTGAGTAAAATTGGAATAATGAGGATTGTAACTTATAAAAAGGACAATTTTAAGACCGTGGTGCTGATATGGGCAACTTTTTGAGCAACTAGTTGCCAGAAAATTTGCTCACGTGGGCAAATATTGTCGCACATTTCTTCATTGAGGATTTTTTATGACATTTTTTGTCTCCCAAAATCAAGTTTTATGAAGACCTCACTATCTAACGACATCTCACCTTTTAACGACATTTTGGGTGCTTCCCAAGTGTCATTAGAAGGTGAGACTACTGTTCTGATCTTATGACTAAAAACCAGTGTACAATCATATCTTTTGATGTAATTTTCAATTTTTATTTAACTTTCTTAATTTTCACAAAATTTCAAATTTCTTGATTTTTTGTCAGAATTGATGGCCTAATTTGGCCTTAGACACTTATACGTGATTTTTGAAATGAGCAACTATTGCTCAGCAATATCAATTAATGCTCTGTAAAAGCAACATTGCTTTTATTACAGAAGAGCAATGCTGCTCATGAAAAGCAATATTGCCAAGCAATAGCAATAATTGATCATTTGTGAAGTTAGAAATCAAGTTTAAAGTCATTTTTCTGATCATCTATTTAAAGTCATTTTTCTGATCATCTATTTAATTAAAAAGACGATCAAAAAAATGAATTTAAACTTGATTTCTCCATTTCCATCCTTAATCAAAACTTGAATTAAAAGTAAACGTATTTAAAATTGTGAAAAAAAATTCTGGGCATAATCGAATTTGCATCTTTAAAATATTTTGTAATTTTAGGTTGCATACTTTTAGTCCTTCCATTCTGTCATTATTATTATTAGTAGCGTGTACCAAATTTTTCAGATTATTTCGGGAAGTGGCCTAAAATTTTCATTTTGGTGCCCTAACATGAAAACAAGCTCAAAATCATACACATTATCTATTGTTACCCCGAGGCAACCACCCCCTAAAGTTATGCTGAAATTCACGTTTTTATTAATAACAGAGGAAGTATTTC
>JAOWAT010331058.1:0-32597 GCA_028571025.1 Longipedia americana | reverse complement strand
CTACTCCATTACATTTCTGATAATTTGATATTTGCATTAAAACATATGGGACAAAATTCTCGCTGTTACGATTAAGGGTAGTTGGTTTGTGCACAGTGAAAAGATACATTTATATTCATGCTTTGGTAAAAAATATTTTTGAAGGTAAATTTGAGAACTATTATGGAGTCATATCGGATGGAATTACAAAATTGACAAAAGTGTGATAATGATGTTTTTTTGGTATTTCTGTTTGAAAAGAAGCCGTTCCTATTTATGTGATAGAATTGTGATTTTTATTTGAACATATTTTTTTTTGAAAAAATAGTCAATCTTTTAGTTGAAACAAAAGACTAACTTATACTAATCAATCTTTGAACACTCTTATTTGTAGAAATTCACAAGATTGTAAATTGGTATACATTTTTCTCTCCTTTTTTGAAACAATTTTTTAGTAAATCCATCCAATATACTGTTCTCCCCGACTTCTACCTAGCATCTTTCTAATCAAATATGCTGACTCCAGATCTTACTAATCTATTCCACCAGTCTATCCTCGAGAACATCCTGAACATGATCCCAGAAGACGTTGCTAAATGCGTTTGGACTTTCTACAGAATTGCCAGTTAAAAAATGTGTGCAACAATGAGCAAAAAACTGTAGATCATTATCGAAGGAGGACTGCGAGAGTACCAAATCAAATAAGTCAGCATTATCGTCTGGGGCATCTCCTCAATTCCTAGCTACAAAAGCTAAAGAAAAGATGCCGATTTCTGGAACAATATCTAGTTTTTCATTCAGGAAAAATTAACCAAATCCTAAAACTACTCCGTCAGCAACTGTAGCTACATACTATGGGCTTACTTGAATAACCGCCCCTTGACCGTAAAAACGTTGAACATCATCACGAATATTATCGTTGATAAAAAAGAGTAATTAACTCCCTTCTCTCTTATAAACGTCATTGCGTTTTACTACACAATACTGAAAAGTTCATACTTGAGCAAACTCAAACCCATCTTGGTCGGAAAATTCGAGCAGTTGTTCCGATCTATGACCAGTTCATAGGTTGTTAAGTGTCTCAGATATATAGAGCCAGACATCACTAGTTCCGGATTTTAGGCTGTTCTTAATTTTATCAATGAAGGTTTTTAGGAGCTTAAGTATCGGTAGTGCCTTTCCTTTTTGGGGATTCTTATTAATTCCCGGAGAGAATCTAGAAACAAGGAATTGGCGATTGTCAAACTAGCAAAAAGAGTTAAATAACTTTAAACTCTGTCAAAGTTAGACTGATATAATTTTTATCTCCCCTTTACAAGGGTTTAAAAAATTACGATTTACTTCCTCTTTGGTTTTTTTCATCACCATTGCAAGCAATTCATAGAATAATATTATTATGGTAATTGTGGATTTGAGATTCTTTTTCATTTGAATTCACAAATCATAAACTACATGAGTGCTGAGTTCCGAGGATAGCCCAATGTCAAATCCCAGTTCATAGGGCTGATAATCAAAGAAACAGGGTCAAAAACCCTGGGAGCACCATTTGCCCTCATCCGCTAAAGACTGCAGTTCACCGATGAACTTGTCAGACAAGGCATCATTGATGTCCCCTATGATGGCTTCTGGGACTGTCTCAGGAGAATTGTAAAAGAAGAGGGTTTCTTTTCCCTCTGGAAAGGAAATCTCACCAATATCCTCGTCGGAATCTGTACCGGAATGCTGGGAATACTAGCAATGAACTATCTCAGGGATAAGTTCATCCTCGATCCCTCAAAAAAAGGATTCAAAGCAAACCTCACATACTACACAACAATGATCCTCAGAGGGTTCGCACTAAATACTCTCCCGCGTCTAATCACTTACCCTCTGTAAATGGCAAGAGTTAAAATCGCGCATCAGGTTCGGGGATAAAAAAAAACTTTATTCGGAATTCATAGAGACATCGCCCAGAATTACGGAGTTAATAGAGAAGCTCATGGAATCTAAGTTTTAATAGCCTCGACATTAGTTAGTGGAATCGTCAATGAGCTTGTCTACACTCATGCCGTAAATAGGATCGCTCCGATGAACAAGTCTGGTATGCAAACTCTAATGCGAGGAGTCATCATGTAAATGGCGAGTGCAATATCAACCTTAGCAGACTATCCGTTCAGAATAGTTAGAAACAGAATGATGCTAGCAAACGGAACTCAAAGACAATACGAAGACACCAAAAACTGTATTAAAGTGATGCACCAGGATAAAGGATATACTAGTTTCTGGAGAAATTCCTCAAGTGTTGTCCTGAAAACATTCCTCATTAGCTGCACTTTTGTTACTCTCACCCACATTTACAATCATAAAAAAGTGTAATGGGCTTGATATCTCGTTTGACAATCATACATAATTGTTCCAAAAGCATCTTTAATATAAACTAAACATACTATCTTTGCACCCAATCCAAAAAATGCAATCAAAAAGCGAAGTTAACTCTGATTCCGGGCTCTTTACTCATTCTCAACAGCGGAAACTATATGTACATTGGACTATGCGCATGCATGTATGTGAGACCAACCCCCACTTCCCCTTCATATTTCCTTTTCTCATCAATTCCATCACTCGCTATTCCGTACGCATATTGATGTGGAACAATTCCCAACTGAGTCAGAAACGGAAAGTTCCATACCATTAGGTTGAATCTTTGACTTATAAAACGCCTGGATCTCGAACTCATCCAATGATACTCATTCCGGTTCAGATAATCATAAGGAAGGATATTCCTCCCCACCAAAACTTGAGCGCCAGTTATTGAAGTCATACTTATCCGGAGGTTGGAATATATACGGGCCTGGACTTACCCTCCGAGTTTAAAGTAGTTTGAAGAATGACTTTCGTCCACTCCCAATGACATGGACGTTTTGTAATTCACCCAATTCGAAATGGCACCGGATGTTTTCACTCCAATTTTCCACAAATCAGATCTGTTAAAGTGCATTGTATCCCTGATCTACCTCTTCAGGGGATATTAATAAGCGTATCCCTTACGACTGGAAGCCTATGCGTAAAGACAAACATTGGAGTTTTTGGGAGTGTATCCCAGTGTCCAAGTGTGGGTGTTCATATAGAAATCCCTGTTAATTGGTTTTTGGTGATTAAAACGATAGTTAGTAAAATACTTTCCATGCTACTCTAACTTCTCGAGTGCAAGGATCATCCTTTGAGTTTTTTTCGACCAATGATGTTCTGCAGTGCAAGACAGGAGAGCAAGATTGTTCCTGACATTGTAAGCTGTGAAGGTTCCAGCCAGTCTTTATTGGTTCAAAGTGATACTAGGGATCATGTTGCCTTTGTTGACAGTAATCAGCTCGACCTATTTCTTATGGTCATCAACTCTAAAAAATACCTCTTTGAACTGGTTCGTCATCATAAGACTGTTTCCAAGTTCGCTCACTCCGCTAGAAACCTGTTCTATGTTTTTTGACGAAAGAATCTCCCTCAATGCCCTACTGAAACTGCCGTTCGATGCCATATACGGGTGCTACTGACTGTTTGTGAATTGGTATGTAGTTCTTTCCTACCCATCGGACTGATTCTCAATCCCTTACTTGGATTATCTCATCCCTATATCCAATATTAATTTTTAATAATTTTTCGTAAAAAAGTATCTCAAATGGGAAATATTGTTATTTTAGCAAGTTTGCCATGTTTTTTCAGAATGCTTTATATAAAAACATGCATTCACATTAAGTTACATTCGAATGATGGTAAAGTTCAATAAACTCCATCTATTTAATCAATATCTTTCTAACCTATCTTCAAATGCAAAAATGCTCCTATAAAATGTTTTGCACCTCAAAACTAACCTCCCCTTTTCACTCTGTCTCTTTACCAGTACTATCAAACCACACAAAACAAACCACCGCATGAACAATCAGTAACAACAGAAAACACACATAAACCTTTATATTCGCTCTACCAATACATATTCCAAATATCTTGCTATGGAAATAAACATCCTTGATACAAACCCCACAATCCCTACAGTGCTGTATATTTTTTTTGACAAAAATCCTGCACTTCTCACAAAATCTATCTCATTAGTCATCAATCTTACCCTCTCTACCTCACCAGCTGAACCTCGTTCAAAACCGGATAACTGCTCGAGCTTATCCCAGGGTCCGTGCGAAGTAGAGCCACTCCGCTTGTCAAGGACAATATGAAGGAAATTATCGAGAACCATGCCCCCTAACCTGCATACAAAGTGTACGCGTAAAAAGTAAACATCCAAAATATGCGCCGGTCTTGCTTAACATAGACAGGTACATGACGGAACCAAATATGTAGGGACTCCATTTTTGAATAGCAATGGGATATAAACTCCCCAATTTTTAAACTCTTTGTTCCTCAACCACACCTATTCCTATTCTAGGATTGGCCTTTGTGCTCTGTCATTTGGTCTCTGCATTATATTTTTTTCAATTTACTGTCTACAATCATTATACATATCAAACAATAAGACGATTAAACCTTAAAAAGTTTTCTTATCCTGACTAATTACAGCATATCTTCTTTTCGGAAATATTCTTTTTAAGGGATCGATACCTCAAACTCGGCACAAGTTTCATATCTTCCACTGGATTTTTGACTTTAGACTTGGTAATATACCTTTTTTTACCACGCTTCAATTTTATTAAGAAATCTTTTCGACTAGGAACACCACCAATAACCTTGTTAAATCCGTCTATCACTTTCATTATCTTCCCACTCAAAATCTTATACTTCTGTTTGCTCAAGTCATTTCCCTCCGACTCGCAATCTGACTTCCCTTCACTGTACCTGTCACTCTCACACTCCTATTACTTAATCTGAGGAAAATCCAAATCGACGCGAGGGGGAATTTTCTTCAAATTTCTTATCGACTTTTGATAATTTTTCTGCGAGTTGGAGCTGACAGAACTAACCTTTCTCGCAGATTCAACAACCTTATGGCAACTATTTTATCGAGCGTCTCGCTCCTTTTTCTAACTAGTTTTTACAACGTTTTACGAAATGGGATCCAGGACGAACTTCGAACTATCCACTCGCTTTTTTTTCCTCCTAACCTAAAACATGGGTGTTTCTTCGTACATTTTCACAAAAGATTCATTCAGCGCCTCCCCAACAGTCCTACCCATCACTTACCACATCTAAGTCGAAAAACAAACATCCTTCCCCGAATCAAAAGAACGATATAGCCCTGTGGACGATTACACAGTGTAGCAATAAGGAATGAATCCCAGCATGAACGCTCTTGCTGTTGTCTTTTTAAATGAAGCTACTCTAAACAAACAAGACTGGTATCTGAACATTTATGTCTTATTAGCCAGTATTTTTGGAAGCATCTTCGCTCTCTAATATTTGGAACTCCAAATGTCATAATCTGGGCCGTAGAAAAATACGTTTTTCTTTATTGAGTGTCCGTGAAAATCCAGAAAATTTGTAAACTTGGCCCTAGAGCTGATTCTATACTTGAGAATGTAGTTTCTCAAATGAATAATTTCAGGAAAAAATATTACGTTTTTGGCTTTAAATTTCCTATTAAGATCTTTCCCGGCAAGCCCAGTTCTATAGTTCCCAAATACAACCCCGTCGGGATTGATCATGGGTATGATTTTGAAAATGGCTCTCTTCCTGAGAGGAGCACCTGCAGGGGATGCCAAATGGTCGATAAACCCTTTCATAACATAACTTCCATTAGATTACCCGGGATGTATCCTCCCCATAGCAATGACATTCTTCTTTTCCTCCTCCTCCACGCTAGAGTCTGTAATAGTAATGACTGGAACTTCCAACCCCGAAAGAGAATCGCAAAGCTTTTATTCTGTCCAGATGCAATCTAACTACTGAACTCTGTCATACTTTCTAAGCTCAATGCACTTTTCTTAGCCTGAGTCAAGTGACTTTTCATATCACTGTACGTGAATGGAGGGCAGTACGCAAAGTACACCTAGTCCTACTCGGCCTAAAATTCATACTCAAAACTGAGACAACTATACTTCCAAATGTTATCCACAATTTCAGGAGAATCAATTATTTCCGTCCACTACTGACGGGCTTACAACTTTTCATATTTGATGTTCGTTCCACTCTGCCTCCATTACACCTCCTGAGTATCTTTAAGATATTTTGAGCGCACGTACGGTTTCATACCCTAAATTCAATGTTTAATTTTTACCCGACAAAACAGCGTTTTGGGTTTTCGGTTGTTGCATATGTTTAGTTTGATAGTTTTGTGTTTGAATCCACTCGGCTTCGAGATTTTGAAGTAAAACCACTGCATATGTCCACAGGTATTGGTGTCGGGTCTCAGAAAAAGGTCATACTAATTGGATTTATGCTTTACAACCAAATCTAAATTACCACTTTCGAAATTGCTATCAAACTGAAGTTCATTTTTCCCACTTAAACTGGGGTTTGTTCCATAAAAGGGTCTCTACTTGGGATTGGATAGGGTCTACAAACTCTTCTGCAGAGACGGAGGCATTTCCTCACACTTCAACCCATACTTCACATTGTACTCGTGATCGTTTTTGGAATGGAACATATAGGAATTAGTAAACTGGTGGCCTTTTATAGTAAACGCAAAAGTACCCGAGTATATTACCTTTGATTGGTTTCTGTGCAACGTAGTTCTCAGCACATCCTGCGTCAGCGGACAATCGTAGGTGATCAGGATCGGAGGCGGAATCGTAATGTTCTTCGGCTTCCACCCTGTCACTAGGTCGGGCAGTATGGAATAGTATCTTTTATTGTCACAGGTTCCAACTGCAATGTCGTTTACTCCCGGCAATTATGAAAAAGAGCTCACCGAACTAGTATCCATCAAACAATATTCTATTTCTATATTTTTGTAAATACCCCTATTGTGTAAATGAACTACTTTGCTTTTTAGTTATCAAACTAAGCCATCCGTAACATATAAAAAAAGAACATCCCTCAATCATAAAGTACTCTGTAGTTTCCCCAAAGAATCGATCAGTTTCGCAAGTTCCGTGCTCTTCTTCTGATTTATTTCTCCCTTCAGCTTCCCGAAATGCTGGTACAAAGTCCGATACTAGTCAAGTCTTTCTTCGAGAGAACGACATTTCTAGTGTAATTATCTGTTTTCTTCCATCACCTCATCCGACATGCTAGAAAGCTATTCGATCCTAACAGCCAGTTTGTTTGCTTCTTCGTTGTAAGTCTTCAGCTGTTTGTTCTTCTATTTGATCTTTTAAGTTCTGCAAGTGATTTATTACTAGTATTTTTTCGACAGTTCCTTTTCAGACTGCAAACTCAGCTCAACTTTTTGAAGCTAATTAGAAACCGACGAAATTTTGATTGATTTTTCCTATATTAGCCGATTCAGAGTTTCCATCTCAGTCATCATTTTGAGTTTTGCTTCATGTGCACCTTCTTTCAGATCCTATATTTCCTGTTTTAATTGCTTGTTTTAAAAATTGAGTTTGTCGATCTAAATATGGCGCCATATGCTTACAGCTTTGAGTGAGACATCGTGCTATTTCTCATATCGTTTAAGGGACTCCATTTTGATTTAACTTTATCTCAGCAAAGATTCTTTTTTTAACACCTCGGATTTTAGTTTCTAGTTCTCACTATGTAACCTTTTGATACTAGCTAAAACCTTAGTCACAAAAAAATACTTTTTTTTTATTACTCAGAATGAGCATATTCATTGAGCCTTTCTTCAGCCAAGCTGGTCAGTTTGGCCAGTTATTATTTGTGAGTAGACATTTATTACTATTGTCTCTTGTGTTTTCTCTTCAAAATGTTGTGGGTTTCCTTGAGAGAAGTGAATTCCTTATTGATAGCCTGTTTCTCTCCCACAATCTTCTAATTGTCGTTATAAAGCGTTTTCACAGTTTCTCTCAAGACTGCGATCTAATCTGCTCTTTGGGCTAGTCTTTTTTCGAGATGCGCAATTTCATTTGTAACATTCGACAGTCTTTTTTACTACTAACTCAGCTGTATTTATTTTCTCTCCATTGCCTGCATTTGCAGTTTGTTGTTTCTCAGATGTCCCGCTACTCTGTCAATCTAAATTCGGCTTATCATTACGAGTTCTACATCCGTGTGGTTAATAAGGTTGTTGGGTGACTATTTTAGTTAGTCATGAAGGGTGGAAAGAAAGTCTGTGTGTTTACTTTTCTGTACCTTTGACGTTTTATAGATATTGATTTGCTGACTACATTCAGGATTTCGAGTTTTGATTTGATTTGAAAATGCTGATTATAATATGAACAACAGTTAGTTTAAAACTATTATGCGGAGAAATAAACTTTTCAAAGATGACATAGTTAATAATCGCAGTTTCATAGTTTTTGATGAGATTATTCGTCCTTTGTGTTGGTTTTTTTCAACGGAATATTTTCTTAATCTTAATAATTCTCACTTATAATACCACCATCCATTGATAAATTCGCTTTTCTAATTTCACTGTACAGCTTCGTATTGGAAGTTTTGTAAAGTGCGGGTCTGTATTTTTTTTCCTACTCAGTATGAACGAAATTTGCTGGAAAAGAGGTTGGCTTGAGACTGTATCTGTGTGTTTTTTTGAGAGTCTGGCCGAACGTGCCTCGGATGATGCTTTCCTTCTTGAAGTTCGATAGCTTTGTCTTTTCCTATTTCATGAGTCTTTCAATGCTACTCTGGTGCAACTTTTCCTGCACCTCCAGCTTTCTGTTAAAGTCTTGCTTAATTTAGTTTATTTTCTAATTGAACATGCGGATCTCCTGGTTAACCTTCACTTTCTCCTTCTGTATAGCCTCATACTGCTCCCTCAAGCAAGCATGCAGTATTTTTTTGGGAATCGATTCGGTCTCCTCGTGATTGTGAAGCTCGCACAACTGATTTCCCTAATTCTCGTACATGTAAACTGACTCGTGAAAGATGCGAATTATCTCCTGAGTCATATGGGAGTCGTTCCTCAAGAACGCCCTGAGAACCCCCTCAACGTATTTGAAAAATCTGTGGTAAAATTTCTCAGACTTGACCTCCGAAGAATTGTACACTCTGACTAACTATTTGGTCTAAATTCCGAACTCCTTCATCTTCGTGATCCACTTGGTCCTTTTGTTGTCGTGCTACTTGGAATGAACACTCGGAAAAAACACCTCCGCCATCAATTGATCTGCTAGAACCTTCCGAAAAGAAAAACTTCTTTATTAATAAATATCATATCATCATGCATAGAATCACTGAATCCAAAAGTAGATCCAATCTCCGTCTTCCTGTATTTTCAGCCTGAAGTTCTATTCAAGGACCACCGTGTAGCAGTCCTCACCCTTTACAAACTTCACCACGTTTAACTTCGCGCTCAATTCCTAGAATAGCTCGTCTAAACCCTAATATTAGTTACCACCATCCTGACACATCAGTTTCGATTCGAAAATTATATCGATAAATATCTTGAGGTCGTATTCTCTGAGAAGCTTTACCACTTCTGAGGTTTCCCAAAAACCGTTCAACACCTTTAACAGTATAGATTTAAACGATTTGCTATCCTAAGTCAGGACCGAAAAGGGTTCTTAGCTCAGGTAATTAGAAAAGTCATAATTCATTACGTGCTATTTCAAGTCAATGAATCTCTATCTAAAGGTAACTTGGTTCTAGGCAATAAGTTTGAGATAACTCACTCCAAATCCAAAAATAGCCTTCTAACTTTCAACTTTAACTTTATCTTTTTAGTATTTGAAGTCTAGAGACTACGAAAATTTCTTGAACTCCGACAGGAACAGTTTCGAATCACCTAACATCTAATATTCCTGCGAAGAATAGAGATCTCGCTCATTAGTGGATTTTTTCATGTCTGCAGTCTTTGACGATTTTATGTTGCTGTCCTGCTTGCTGGGAAACCAACTGGCATTCTATTGTTTCCTATTTTTTTTTTAAATTTACTGTTAATAAAGTTTTTTTTACAATTCCTCTTCCATTTCACATCTATTACCACAAACCGAACCGGTCTTCATGCCGATCGCTTAGTCAGACTACCTCAGCAGTCTGACTTTCTATTGAATGGTTGAATTCCCTGCTTCAGCTCTTTTAAGTTCCTAAAAAAGATTGATCATTTTCTCAATCACCCCAATCGGCTAAAAAGCTCCTTCTTACTAATAACTCTTCCTCAAACTCTCCAAAGAAATGCCAATGATCTAAAACTCATAATTTTTCGAAATCTAACGCAGTTTTTTTCGATTAAATCCCTGGTGGACACTTCTAATCATCTCCGAGAGGCGGCTCAGTACTGACCTCTGCCGACTTATTTATACCTAATACAACTACGACTTTTTATCGGTTGTAAAACTACCGTCAGGCTCACTTATTTGATTCAAATTCTAAAGATCTCCCAATCCCTATCGCTTTTAACTTCCCTTATTCCAATCAAACGTCCTCTCGGCCATCCTAGACACCGACGCTTGAACTGATGCACCTTTCTGGTTTTATAAACGTCGAGAAATTCGTCTCAATTTTTGATACTTCATTCTCTACTCGCTAGACTGCATCTTGTGGATTTTTAATTCCATTATCGCCTTGTTTTAAATATATTACTAATCAAAGAAAATCGAATTAAAACAAATTAAAATAAATAAAAGTAAAACAAAAGCAAAAAACCATATTAAAAAATGAATATTTATTAAAAAATCTCTTCTCTTTTCACGTTTATTGATTTAAATTTCTATTTTTCTTCTTTTTTGCTGTGCTATAGCACTCTGGACTGTCAATGGCATAGGGTAATTTTAATAATGAGGCCGTTCTTTTAGACAGCAGTTGATTCTTTTTTTCGGAAAAATTTGTCTAACTTCGTATATGTTTTCCCCGATTCACAGTACCTTTTATCGCCGGGAGCGTTTGCACCTACGATCGCTCTTAATTCTTAGGAACCTTGGTCTCCTTAACATAGTACAACGGAGGCCGACACAACAATTCTTTAACTTTTTGCCCATAGGTATCAAGAAAAAGTTATTTGTGAAATTTCTTGTTTGGTGGATTTTTTTTGTCCTAACCATCATTTGAATTTCGATAGTATCGAGTCGAAGAATTTTGCTCTCTATTCTAAAATGGAACACTAGAAGGCAGATTTGTACTCTGATGCATCAGATGTTTCCCGAAGGAAGAGATACTTTTGTCCCGGACTGGTTTTCGTTTATCAGCTGTAACTGTTACTTCGCTTGCGTTTTTATTCGTAGTTTTTTTCTTTGATAACTCTTTTAAACACCCTCTTAGATATGCGCTCAGTGGAATATCGTAGTTTTAATGGAATGTCTAAATCGAAATTTTGTCAAACTAGTTGATAACAACCATTAAAGTCAGTGGATATTCGCGAGGTCCAGACCTATCCGTCGCTAAGCACAGCCAGTCATTTATGCGTTACAGACTCTGTTTTTGAGCATTTTTAAGTTTATTCTAATTTTATTTGATCTGTATGGCCAACTTCACATAGTTCTTCAAATGTTACTCGGAGATGTATCCTTGCAGAGGCTTTGAAATGAGCTATTTATCGGTTTAAATACCCTCTTGTATTTTCTGATTCCTCGTTTCGATTTCTTGCCTTGTATACAGGTTCTCATAGTTGTAGTTGATATTTTTCTTGGCTCCGAAGATTCTGTCGTGGTACTTGCCAATTGTGTGCGCATTGGCAGCATTGACCCTCAGAAGATCGAGATACACATCGTTTGATCTTCTCCGTGCGGTCTGTGAGTCGAAACAGTCTATCCACCTGTTGTACTTGTTGTGCAAAAACTCCGTTATTTTGGAGGAGACGTATTCACTCCCAAATTGCTCAGAGAGTTACTGGTTGTCCCTCGTCAGCGATTAGGCCTTTCCGGGAGTCAGGGGTTTTATCGGGTGCAGACGTTTGGTTTCCTACACTTCGTTGAAATGAACAGATATCGCCTTTTTAAATCGACTTCTCGAGTACTAGACAAAGGTTTTTACCAGATCCTGAACTATGAAGCTCTACATATTCCGAATTAAATTACATTATTGGGTCTTACTATTCCTCGGATGAGCGTGTGGTACTCGTCGTCCTGTCGAAAGAACTAAAAGAATAGATTGATAAGTTTTTATGTGAAGTCCCTGTCGTAGTCAATCTCGACTCTGGTAACGTCTCTGTATTAATTCATCATTCTGTAAACGATCTCGTACATCTGTCTTCTCTAAATCAATAACTACTTTTTGTTATCGTTGTTCTGTGTTTTTGTTGTCTTTAGTAGCTTCAAAATCCAATTCTATTTCTGCATTCGCTGCTTTTATCGCTACAAGAACGATGACTTGTGGGTGTCCTGACGGGTATGGGGAGGTAATAATGATTGGTCGGTTCGCCGCTCCAGAAACAGCAATTATAACTCGTCCATTCTATTATCTTTATTATCAATTATCCTAATCATCAATACCGTCAGATGTCCCAATCAATTGCACAATTCTCACTGATCCAACGAAACCAAACTACTATCATCAAGTGCACACAGATATGCTGATTGGACATCGTTTCATGACCAAATAATTTTATTTATTTACTCTTTCACTAGTTTAATTTATTTCTTGTCCTATTAGCAATGGATATTGCTATTACACAAATTGAGCATTATAAAAATCTGGCATAAATCAGCAAAGCTGTTCTCATCACTTATTTAAATCCTTCATAGACTTCCGTTCTTCCTCAATTTTCTTATCCAAATTGACGAAGCGAGTCGGAAAAACTCTGTCGAATTTGATATTACTTTGTTGATACTTAATCACCTTCTCAAGTCTATCCACTTTTTCGAGATCGTCATTCGTCAAACTCTGAACAACATACTTATCCTCAAGCGTAATCCGTCCATCCTTTCTTGCCATTGTGGTTGTGTTCAAATTGAAGAAATTAACAGGCTCTCCGGGGTTATTCATATAACTTCTCCTGTCAGGATAGATGTAGATAACCCCATTCTTGAGGATTACTAACTTTGAGAAACTTAGGCACCGGAAAAAAGAGCACTCCGCCATTGTCCCTGAGTTATCAAACATCTACCCTAAAAGTTCATGCTCTCGCCTTTTATCTCTATCTGACTCTGCATTTTATACTTTCTTTTTAATTAGCAATTGTAAGAAGGTTTTTTCTCACTTAAATTTGTTGTCGTTTCAATGTAAAGTAAATCAACAAAATTTTCATTGTTTAATAATCACGTGCTCGAACCAGTCAAATTCGATGAATTCAGTCGCATAGAAGTACTTCTTCAATTCAGAAGCTTTTATTTTACGAAATGACTATAATATTATTTATTGGGTTCACAGATCAGTAGTGCAATTAATATGACATAATAGCATGTCACCTTCAGCGGAACGAACGGTCAATATCAAACCCCACATCGACAACTCCGTTCGCAATCGCCACTTTCCTAATTTATCAAGGACTGCACTTACACCTGCAAATCTCCAAAACGGGAGCGTTCTCATTCACACTCAAACAACAAATCTGTCGGACAAATTAGAAAATAAGAAGACAATCACAAAAGCAGTTCTTCAAAGTACAGGACTATGAGAAAAAACAATCCCAGTCCAGTACCCTCTTGGAACTCCATCAATGATGATCGTTTTCAATAAGTCAAGGAGATTCTTGGCAGAGAAAATTGCAATCTCAAGTAACATATTGATTTCCTGGTCGCTCAAGTTAGAAAATTCGAACATGCCATGAAAAAGCATAAAATTAAGGCCAAAGCCTACGAGCTTAGAATCAAAGAGCTAGAACACTAAAATGATATTTATAGGCTGCAGTATCTTCAAATCAGGAAGTATATCTTTGAAGGCATCAGTCGAATGGAACATGTCATCGATAGTTAGGAGAAGTGGATCACCTCGGATCTTCCACAGCCAAGAAACGGTACTTTGCTATTCCATACGTAGAGTCTTTAAACAATTACATTTCGGCAATCAAAATAGGAATCGATAAATAATAGTACTCCACAGAATTGCTTAGAAAAAATATGAGTAGTAAAAGATAGGCTCAAGAAAACTTCCAGAATTTGGAGATAAATTTGAAAAATATGAGTGATGGCAACTAAAAGTAGTTTTAGAAGTTACCTTTTGGCCAACCGTTGGTAGACACAACTTCGTCAGATTACCTAGCAGATCTCAACGAAAAATTCGAAAGTCTAATCTAAGAGTATAGAGTGACGAAAGATCCCTAAACCAAAAAAATATACAAATAACTCGCCAAATAAATAAAAACAGTCAGAAACCAGCCTTCCAGCTATACTTCGCGAAGCAATCTGAACTCAGAAGTAAGATTTGGCGGGAAAAAATAGCTGCCAGGAAGGAATTAAACATGCACCCACAAAACACAAAAGAGAGACTATCAACAATGTTGTCACAACTACTCTCACAATAACACTAGCAGATAAGTCTCCAAACGGAGAATGACTGGGCAGAAAACGCTTAACATAAGTAGCTTTTTAAATTCGGCTATTAATCTATGATGGATATGTTTCAAATTGAAAGATGGGAGTATTCAAGATGGTAACTTGTTTTATTCTTTCGTCTACTAGGTTTAATCGCCCTACTATTGTTACTCCTTGATTTTGTGCAGTCTGCTCTGGTGTTTTTTTTACTGCTCCTATTTAATATTCCTAACGTTCCTACTGACGGTTATCTTTTCTTCAAAATTTTAGATTTGCTCATTGCTTTGCTCCCTAAACTGCGACTGAGCCTACTACAAATACTTATTGGTTTTCGAACGAAGCTAATGCAACGCCTCCTTTTCATTAACCATTCCGCCCAATAGCAGTGGCTTCTACTTGCGTTCGGTTTCTTATAGACAGACTTCGATCTATTTTTTACTCCTGAAGTGTTTCATCTTGCTGGCATACTCCAGCAAGTGCTGAGGAAATCTATTAAAATCTCGAAAAAGTACATTCCAAGAGCCTTGAACTTATCTTCAGGGGTTATATGGTGCTCATCCAGCATGTCGATATCTTTCAACCTCCTGAGAATATTAATCCTGTAACCGGAATCCTTCTATTAGACTTTTTGAAATACCATACAAACCGGATTGTTTTTAAACGAAACCAACTGAAGTTTAGAGGGCAGATTTTTATAATCGATCTCCTCAATATCATTATTATTTAAATTTAAGCCCATCAGCCTTTTAAGTCCTCCCAAGTTTTACGCTCTCGTTATCAGATTATCGTTGAGTGCAAGATACTCCAAACTGATTAAGGTCTCCAAATTTTAAATCCTAGATATTTTGTTCTAAAATCATAACGCCCATACATGCTGCAAGTAAAGGATGTTCAAATGGGAAAAGACTTCCAAGTTCTCGATGGTTCCTTGGATTAGTCAACTGTTTACTGATATTAAGCCACTAAAGATGAATAGATTTCAGAGCCAACACAACTTGTATTCTACATTATCTCATTCTATCGCATACCTTTCTTACTCCGTAAGAGATTTCGTATTGTCACCGTCAAGAGAGGTATCGCAAATCAACCGAATGTTTATGCTATGTTCCTTATTCAATTTTTCCGCATTGTATTTTTATCTCTATGGAATCGATGTTTCTTACATCCTACTCAATTTTTTTTAAACTGCCCTATATAATTTGTTGGAGATCCGCTATTCGATTGGGGAAAAAGTTAATAATAATTCATACATATCGACTGTCAATAACAAAAAACTATGGTAAATCCTTCATTCGTTCAATCCGCATACGCTAAGAAAGATCTTTCTCATCAAAGGCAAACCAACTTCAGGCATACAAAAATCAGATATGTCGCATTAATTGTAGCATGCCTAGTTGTTCTAGGGTGCTAATACTGTTTCGACAATCCGAGCGTAATCATATCACAACATATAGGCACTGCAATCCTAAATATAACAGAATTACGAAAAATAAACAGGATAAATCATGGGCTAAGCGCAGTTTAATCTTTTATACTCATTATACTCATTTCCCAATGTTGTTATTCCGTTGCTCGGTGGAATATTAATCGATAAAATAGGAGCTAGAATCGTCCTTATTATCACCGCTGTTTTCTGTCTGAGTGGTCAAGCTGTGTTCGGACTAGGAGGGTTCATCAACTCCTTCACTGTAATGCTAATTGGTCGTTCCGTCTTTGGAATCGGAGGCTAGGTTTTGCATGCATCTCAAAATACAATTATTAGCAACTGGTTCAGGGCAAACGAACTATCGGTAAACTTCACTCTGATTTACAGATGGCTTTGGGAATCTGCATCAGCGTTCCAAAACTTGGAAGTTCGCTTAATGCTTATTTATCACCCTTAGTTGCGAAGTCATATCCACCCAAGGACGAATACTGGTTCAATGTCGGAGTGCCGATTGCTATTGGTTTCGCACTGATGGGCGTTTCCTTGCTGCTTGCCATTGGTATCATTTTTTTGGTAATATAGTTTTGGCGTACATGGACAGAAAAACTTAACAAATGTAAAAAATTCAGCATTAATCTGCACTATTGAGCGATCGAAAGAAGAGCAGATCAAGTTCACAGTTGTCAACTCCCAAAAAGAAGTCGGAAAAGTCTGTTCATATTGTAGAGTCTTCGAGCGTCAGCATTCGTTCAGATTAGCGTCAAGGTGTTGAGGGAGGGTAACATATCAACTTCAAAGATATAAAAAAGTTACCTCTGAGCTTCTGGCTTTTAATCCTCGTAGCAATGCTATCAGAAGCCCTTTTTATTCCCTTTTTAGACAACGGAAATAAATACTACCAAAAAGTGTTCAAAAATATCGAATCCGCAGATGAAGCGGGCATTTACTTGATTCTTCCCTATGTCGTGAGCTCAATTCTCGTCCCCTTCATGGGGTACGCAGTCGATAAAATTGGGAGAAGAAGCAATGTGATAATTTTTTCCTGTATTTTCTTTGTCATTACGTATGCCTTCATGCTTGCAGTAGAGACGACGGTGTCTTTGAGAGAGTCTGAAGTAGCGCGATGGGTGCCAACATTTCTATTGGGGGTGTGTGTAGCGATATTCTGCACGGTAATTGTGCCAACGATCCCAATGTTGGTAAAACCCAAACTGTTAGGAACTGGGTTCGGGATTATGTAAATGATCCAGAATTTAGGACTGGCCACCTTCCCGATTATATCTGGAGTAATCCGAGAAACTTAGGAAAAGTAGATAGCTGGATTTCACAGACAAACTCTCTTCTTCTTTCTGGTTAGCTGCCTCTGCCTTTCGATTTCAATTGCCTTAAAAACGGCCGACGCGTTTCAAGGGTAGAAATTAGCCCAAAAAAACTTCCGTAAAACATATATAAAACATATACTTAAGGAGGACGATTGATTTTTCATAAAACTTATCAGCGTTACTCTTATCTGTGTTTCACAAAATTGCAAGTTGACTCGGACATTTTATTCAACCATATAAAAAACAATCAAATCAAATTTGGTTGATTTCGCCCAACATAGCTTTCGAGTCTATGAAAATACAAATCTCCTGAAACCAACTTTGCTCTGCTGAGTATGTGCAGTCCATTTGACTCATACTTTTCCAATAAGCCGTTCTCTAATATTGCCCATTCAAGCACTTATGCGGTGAAGTCTAAAAGAGGAAATTAATTCAATCAAAAAAGTGAATAACTCTCAGCTAAATAACGATATGCATTTTGCTGTGAACTCCTGTGTACCTAAATCCTAATATTCACAATTTTTATCATAATTCATATTTCTAATTTGATCATTACTGTCCTTCATTTTTTTTTATACTTGTCCTTTGAAGCACCAATTTTGGGTTTTGACAGATATTGATCATCCTCACCAATCGCGTCTTCATCGACTTTCATTTTGCTCTGGGCCTTTCTGTACTTATCTTTACTGGCAGCAGGCTTCTACTGCATCACGTCTCCAGTACCCTTGATCTGTACCACATCTCTGTATTTTTTGTATTTATCCTTGCTCTTGGATGGCCTTTGCTGGGCTGTAAGCTCCTACTGGCTACTCTTGTCCGAAGATAAGTCATCAAGGTTCCTCTTTTTCTTATACTTGCCTTTGTCTTGTGCAATTTTATATCGACCCTTAAACTCGGAGTTTGGAAGTGGAGGATCTTTTCTGACTATTCTGGAGGCATTAAGCTTCTGAAGAGCCTGGAAGCCTTTTTTCAAGGCTTCCTTTTTCTTGCCGGGAGCCAAAACCTTGCTTCTTCCCCCCCACATAATGACAGACTTGGGTCCAGCTTGTTTCATATCGTTTTTGATGTCTTCGAAAGCACTGTTAACATTATTTCCAACACTCATGGCTATCTAAGGCTGAATGATGGCGTAAAAATCATTGACTCTCGAGTCTTCGTTGTAGGCGGAGTCTTCGGGTGGATCATCGATTCTTTGAGAGAAGAAGTAAGTTACAATGTAGTACATGCCGATAGCCATTTTCAAAAAGAGAGTGGTTGCCAAAATAAGCATAATTAAAAACGTGACAACAAATCGACTGATGTACTCTGCTCCCAGGGTCAACAACACCACTCCAGTGATGATATTCCACAGCAAATATTTTCCAACATGAAGCAGACGAATCACATTCCAAGTCTCTGTAAGCTCAGAATTTTTAGCCGACACATCGGCATCCAGACCCTTGGTTCCCCAAGATATATCGTTGATTCTGCAAAGGGCGTAGATGTTCAGAACGTTCAAATATGTCGGACTGAAGAAGAGGAAAGAAAATGCCCCAAACATAGTCTAAATCGCAAAACTGAACCTCCTGAACAAGAAACAGTAAATCCCGACCGGAATCGCATACATAAGGATAATCGATATGATAATGAATCTCATGGAATCCAACAATTCGATACTGAACGGCAGAGTCTAGACAAATGCCGGATTCGTCAGCAAAACTATCATAAAACATACAATTACATGTCGTAGACCCTCTGAAAATGTCAACTATCAGAATCAAAAACACCACCGTTGAAAACACTCCGAGTAATATAGACGACGCGTATATATATGGTATAAACCGCTTGTGCTTATTCGTCAAGTGCATACTGAAAAATATCACTGCCGCCGTCATCATCACGTAAATGAAGTTTATCACGTACACGAAACCCTATAATATCTACGTCGGTATCAAATCTGAAAAATACACCACCAAAACGTCCGATCGGAATACTTGAACTGCTATGCTCACCGTAAACAAGAACAAAGCAGGCGCCACGTATGCCAACATATTCATAAATGTCAGATAGTACATTTGGAATCTTAACAGTGGCTAGCAGTTCTCCTGCTCCGCCAACTCGCTCTTAACCTTGTCAAAAGCGAAGAAAGACCCGTTGATCCATCTTTTTCTCTGACCCAACAATGTATGAACATTTTTAATCGGATCAACCCACGCGTAGGCATCTGGCAGAAAGGCCATATCTTTTCCATTCTTGTGTATACCCATACAGAGAATACGATCCTCGGCTAAATAAATATTTTCATTGTAAAGGAGCTGCTCTTCTGATTTTGGATCAATGGGCCAGAACATGTAGTAGAGTGGATCGGGTATTACCGTTTTCATTATGACATCAAAGGCAGAGTATCGACTGGGTACGATGGTCGAATTGTTGATTTTGTCTTGGAGAGATGAAAAATACTGTTCTAGCAAATTGTTAGCGTGCAGGGCTTACATATTATATGCTGAAAAAGCCCCAGGCAAGACGTGAATAAACTTGAATTGGGACTAGAAAGGTTTATCGATGAGATGAGCGAAGTGATATTCCATTTGCTGGGCTCTCTGTATGTCGACAAACTTCATGACAAGGCGACTGATACAATCTATATCTTCCTCTTCATTAAGCTCTTCATTATAGCCGAGTTCGTCATGCACCCTTTCAATCCGCAGTCCCATATAGCCACACACTCCCCCTACGTTTTGATGATTTAGCATATACTGATACATTTTGTACAGGGCGTTAGATTCGGGCCTCAGTCCAACATCGAGCAGAATTGCGTACTTCGGGACCAGCTACTTACAGAATCCGTTGAAAAACCAGTTATGGGACGAAAGCTTACCGCTATTTTTATATTTCGTGCACAAAAACAGGTTCATTCTCGTCGCACTTATTCTCAGCTACTCGTCCTCCTCGTCTTCGCTTCTCTCACTCTTTTTCCTCTTAGCAAACACCCCTGTTCTGAAGTAGTTGACCAGGGAAAGAGTCTCTCTGGACTTTATATACTCCTCAGCATATTGTTTGGCTCGGAATAGGGCCTACATGATGATCGGTCTGCTCCTTACGACATCGTAAGCGTACTCCTCGATGAAGAAATCCTTGTCCTTGTTTTTGAGCTGATCTTCATCCTACCCGTATTACTCTTTTCTCCTTTCCCTGGCAACTTCGATGAAGAAGGCCTGAATTCTGGGGTCGAGGATATCATAGGTGAGTCCTTTGTCGTTCTTGAGTTTGTCCACAAGGTTGATCAGGTCTCTCACATTTCTGTACTACCTGACTCTCGCACTGAATCGCTTCTCCTGTCGCTAGAACAGCTATGCATCAGTGAACAGGATTCGATTGATGTTGGTAACTTCTTCCTAATACTTTTACTCGTCGTCATTTTTGGTCAGCAAGAAATCATGAAGACCCGTCGGTTAGTTGTCATCGCTCAGCATGATCGAAGACTACCTCTCAAGCTAGTCAAAGTACTCAACAATGCTCGGGTCCACCTTCTCTATTCCATCCATCACCACGATCACCGCTATCTTGTCCGTGCTTAGTCCCCCCTTCACATAAAGATCGATGTTTTCGCTGATCCCGGCCAACGTATTCTTCAGCATTTTCTTATCCTCACTGTACATACACACGCAGATGGCAAGCTCAATCCCTTGCTCGCTCTTAATCAAAGAAAACAAGTTATCGTAATTGCGTTAGATCATTTGCTAGTATGTCATTCCGTTCCATTCCGAAATGTTCGGGGCTTCAAAAGTAGTGGTCTTGTACTTATTGGCTGACACGTCATCTTTGAGCACAAGGTTCAATCCGGTGGGCAGTCCCGGATTATCGGTTTTGAGAGATACTTCTATTGGCTTTAGAAAAGCCTTCTGGAAATAATCCTCGTCCGTCAACAAATCTTGAGCCTCCTTCAGTCTATGCTTCATTTTGTCAATCATTTAGTCCTGACTGACTCGGCTCGACCGGGGAAATTACATCATTTCTCAATCCCGCAGATGTTTAATAATGTTTAAATTCTTCTCTATTTTAGAATAACACCATCGTTTGATATTATAAAATAACATACATCCGTTAATGATATCACGGGAATATCATATTTATTAATCGAAAAAAATCGCCCAACTCATAACAGTTGCAAAAACCTGTTTTTCCTCCATATGCCGTTTATCTTCTTTCCGTCTCTTCTGTGCAGAGTCCCTTCTCCATCTACCTCATCTCTGCTGAAAGTTCCTTCAAAATGCTCGCCATTGCTAAGAAATAACGTTCCAACTCCATGTTTGTTATCTGCTTGGAACTAGCCCTCGTATTTCACCCAAAATTCGTCAATCTATGACCAATCCTGGTAGTCAAACGGAGTGTTAAATTTTGTGTACTACTAATTGTAAAGGGTTCCTTTCCCCCATAATTGGTCGTTCTGCCACTTTCCTTCGTATGCTATTTGTTGGTTGGGATAGTAAAGAACCCCATAACCATGCATTCTGTTTTATTTCCAGTCTCCAACATATTTACCTCCCTAACTGTAGTAAAACGTCCCCGAACCATGTCTCATTCCATTGAATTTAGTTCCTTAGTATCTCCCCTTTGCATAGTTTTCTCGCGAATATTACAAAACTTCCTTTTATTTAGAATTCTTGAGGAAATGTTGCTCGTTCCTATTAGAATCGATCGATTTCGAAGATGGATCATGATTCAAGAAGTGAGAGAGAGACTTTTGACTTTCTCTGTTTTAAAAGTATTGGTTTTAATGTTATTTTTGATTGTTTTGAGAGTTATCGGCAGAAGAACCAGACGGGCTGTGCATTTCCATTGCGATCTGTTTCTGTTTTTCTGAGGATTAATTTTTAAGTGATAGATTTTGCTATATTGCACTGAGTTTATTGGTTTTCTTTTTGAATCCGGTCGAAGAATCCGCAATAATGTTGTCGACATCACGGTAGTTGGTTTTCTATTTGGCCCATGTTTATTGAATATTGTAGACAGAGTGCTTCTGTTGTGAGTTATTCACTGTGATACTGCGAGATTCTTTTTGTTGCAGGGTGTTTCGACCACTTGTCTCCTACTTCTTTTCAGTTTCCTATTTATTGGTGATCCTGCAGTGATCCACTTCATTCTTGCTGAAAACGACGCGATCCAGCAACTGGGTCTGCTTCGAAGTGTTGTTTTGGAGTTGATCAGCCTGGGAGCAGCCATCTGACTGATACTGATAAATAATGCTATCTTTGTCTTCGGGAGATTGTTAAATCTGCTTATCACACTCTTTCCCAGTCTGACCCCTGCTTCCATACATCAACGATTTTCTCATCTTAATCTATGCCAGATCACTCTTGATCTGAACTAACAAAGAAGGATCCGTGAATAACTCTTTATTTTTATTTCTGGTCTCTGAGCTTATCGGGTTCGTCTCAAAATCCTGCTAATCCACTTAATCCTCAGTTTTTCCACAGTTCTGAATATAATTTGAAGAAGACACGTAGGTAGCCGGCAAATTGCTATAGCCCTATTGAAACGCAGCAGGCTTTTTCATATTAATGGTCTGAGTTTCATTTAATCTGATATGGTTTGCGCTATAAGTTGACTGTATTTTTTGACTCTATCTTTAAATCGTCTATTTCTAAACTCTATCGGCATTGCCATCCGACACTACTCTATTACTATTGGAATGGCTAGTCTCATCAATTATCTATTCCTCATTAGTCGACTAGTTCTAATCAGGATTCTACGTTTATTATGCAGTTTCCTCCCTTTTATCTACTGGGGAAGGTTGATCAGGAATATCCTCCACCAAACTGCCTTGCGTTATCCTAAAATCGTAATCAGCAAAATTTAACTGTTCTTTGCTTATCCGAGGACATTAATACCGCGAAGATTCCTCAGATTCCCTGTTGTGCTCACTTATCGGCTGTATGTAGTTGCTGATCCTTATCTTCGGGGTTTGACTACGACTTCCATTCACCGGATTTATGTTCTACGACGATACATTTGATACTGAGCCGCTTGTTTTCATTTTTGCCTGACTACTCGCCATCTTAGCACTCACCATATTCACACTTTGCGAATTCTTAAGAATCGGTGTGTTGTTTGCAGAATTAACGCTGGAAAGTTAGTCCTACCCAGCAATTTTTTCAAGTCCTTCCTCCAACTAATGATAAGATATCTCTTATCTGAGCATCATTTTGAGCATGTTTTTCAATTCCTAAGTGTACTGCAGATACGGCAACTCAGCTTTTATTTGATCAGCGTCAAGCACGGTATCAAAACTGATATCAGCAACATGCTCGATTTATCTCCGCAAATTGGCAAGTTTTGCACAGTGAGTGATGGTCGAAGCTAAAACCAGAACGCTGCTATCTTCTACTCGATTGCAATTGTCAAAGCCAATCATTTCGCTGGACAATATCTTCACAGCTCCATCAGACATAAGCTTGATGTCACGGGGAAGCAGGGCAGAGTGGTGCTTTCCTTCGTGTCTCTCCATATGAGACATCGCCATAACGCATGGACACAATAACGACCAGAGTTATTTCTAATCGAAACTTCTCTCCTAGGATACTCTCAACTATATTTCCTCCTTAAGTGAGTACTAGTAATACTAGAAGACAAGTCCAATTTTATAGAAAGTCGAACAGAAAGTGTTCTCGGCCCTCGTTTTGACATCCTCAAGCGCCATTGTGTACTAGTTCTTATGCGACATTTTCTGTACATTTAAGATATAACTATGCTGATAGTCCTAAATATGCTCTAGACTGAAGATACCTATTGCGAAGTGTAGGAAAGCTACTTCATAAACTTGTAAAGATATTTCTCGTGGACTTGCTGGCTCTAATTGGTGTCAGTTGGATGCTAGTTAACGTGGACAGGATATCGGACTACCGTTCCCGTTGGTAACTGTTGGTGTACTTCTATTTTGGAATCCGAGGACAGAGAGTTTCCTTTGTTATAGAGCCCCAGTTCTCTTTCGTAGGAAAGATTAGATTATTTCTTGGGTTGTTCTTGACCCATTTGTGGAAGTCAGAGTTTTTATATTTAAATTATGACGGTTATTTATTCTTGAACAAAAAAATACACGTCCCTATTATAATTTTTCAATCCCCGTGTTAGCAATCACATTTCCTGCGGACTTCAAAAATCTAAGTGGGATTTCCTTATCATGAGAACACCTGCACCAATAAGTACTGCCCAAATGAAAGATCAACAGTAATTTCGTGAACTCATCTCAACAAACAGAACTAGAATCTACTTTTCTTTAATCTTATTTCTCGTACTTTCGACCGAGAGAGTGTGATACAGTTAGATTTTTCGTAAACTCTGTCATGAAATGAACTAAGGGAAAAATATTTGACAAAAGTAGTCTCACATTGAAAATAAAAATAAATTTGAAAATCAAGGTAAATGACGAACAAATAGTTGAAACTGAACCTTTTTCACACCTAAACCGTTACAAAGATTATGTTAACAAAAACTGAAGAGGAAAATCGTGCGAGCTATAGAATGGTCGATTAACTTACGAAACCGGTGATTGTTTTTTCGAATGGTATTTTAAGCCGAAGTCATTCCCCTTAATTTCCTTCCCGACCATCTTTATCTCCTTAGAATATCGATTAAGAACGTGCCTCCGTATTGAAGAGTTCAAATATTCGTTGTTCCAATCGTTAAATCAGGTAGCGGAGTTTTCTGATTCTAGAATTAAATAAAAGGATCCCGACTTTCGTGTTAAGAATCAGAAAAAGAATAGAAATGTCGTATCCAACCTCATTCATCACTACCTTCGCCAACTTGAGCGGAAGTCCAGCAAAGATTAAGTAACAAAACTGATCAAGGCTCTGGGACTGAATATCGACATGCAATCCTTTTAAAAAAAATTGGCGTAAATCAATAAGAATTTCAAAGGTTACATCACCGAAAAGCACCTTTAAAAACTATGGAAAAACAAAAGTCCTGAATATTCAGATTTCTCGTTAATCCTTCGTATCATGGCGAGACGATTCTTCAATCGGTAGTGTTTTCTTTCAATCATGTTCTCTAACAAACTCAGCACCAACTCCAAAAACATCCACTATAAAGGAATGAGAGAAATGATGCGATTATTAACGTCGGAGAACTCCAAAAAAATATGATCAGCTTTGTGCTCTTAAATATTATATAAAAATAAAACTTTAGAAATCAGATAAAAATTGAAAGCTTGAACTGAACATCAAAAACTTAAAAGCGACCAACCATGAATAGCACATATAACTCATCCTCCAGCGTATATAATATAAACTTATACGGTGTATACTTCCTGGTTGTTTTTGAAGTATGGTATGGTTTGAATGGGCAGTTCGACGGGTATCGCGTTCTTACCCAACTACTTTCCTCCTTTTCCTAAAACCTGCACTTTCATGTGTGCGAACTCCTAATTGAACTTCGCAGCGAACAATGGGAGAAGAGACTTGATGGTAACCTTTGAGCTGACCTGCATTTTTAACGATCGCCTGAGAGTCATAAATTAGAACACTATGAACACTGTTCTTGCAGTTACTAATGTCAACGGAGAACAGTACTGTTATTTAGCTTCTTTCTACATTGAGTAATGAAATGATTTCAAAAAAATTAATGCCGAATTCCAAATTAAAAAGTCTTCCCACCTATCTACAAAATATGCTACCGTGTGATATACTTCTCTCCAAATTCCGAATTTTCACGCTTTCTCCACCGATTTTATCGATCAATAATAGGAAAATTCATTATTAGCAATAAAAAGTCGATGCAAACACACCAACTGTTTTTTGTTAAAGTTTATACTGAATACAACTAATTTTAAAAATGTGACAAAAAAAGTTAGCTTTCGATCAGTTTTCAAGTACCTCACAAGAAGTGATCGTTTGCCCTTCCTTGATTTTTAATTTTCACCTTCACATATGCTATGAAATTGATACATCCCAGGAACTCAGTGGCTCTTCAAGCTTTTCTTCCTCGAAAAATCCATCGATGACCAAAACCACCATTCTGGTGAAAGATCCGAGGAATTCTTCAAACGCTTCAAAACACTTGTCTTAAGAGACCGAAGGTTGTAAACTTGCATTCCTGAAGTTTAAAAAATATATTTGAAAATGCGAGAACAGCTCGCGACTTCTCTTTAAAACATAATTATTGATGAGCTCTTCAAGAATCGATATATCGCTCACATATGCTCTATTTAGACTCTGTCGAGCTTCCCATATCTAAAAAGCAATGTAACATAATTAAGAGGCCATTTCTTTGAAGCATTTGGAACGAACGCAGTTCAGAAATGCGAATAGAAATTATTACCGCCGAAGTCTTTTCAAAAAAATCTGTTTCTGACCTTTGCTGAGCAAGAAACATCCTTAAACAACTTCTTGCAGACTGTCAGCCTCGGTAATAATTGTATTTGAGAATATTTTTGGGCTAATGAAATAATTATTTTCATCAAATTTTTGCTAATATAACTTTCCCACATATGTCGCAATGGCTTGGTTGAGATTTTTTTAATGTTAACAGAGAAAATTTTGCTCCAAAGAGCGATTCAGGTCATCTTGTTCCTAATTTTATTCCGAATGCAACCCTTGTGTCTGAAGAGTGCATGTTGAATTCTATTATTCCTGTTGATTTGTAATTTTTTGTAATTTCTCGGAATTTGTAAACATTGCATCATAGTAGTTGTATTCGAATTCCTAAATTGCATATGGGAACATTTTTTTTGTGCTTTCAATCGAATCTCAAATTTAAAAATAATTACAGATCATACATTACGATGCTCATTAAACTGCTGAGAATTCACTGAACATTTAATTTTCACCCCTATTGAACTCAAGAAGCATTTTAAAAGGTTTTTGAGCAACAAAAGCACCATTACATTGACAGGATTTTCCCAGTTCTTTCATTTTTCTCTTGGAAATAATTTTTTTGGGTGTTTCAATACAACACGAGCCATTTCCGGAAAAACCCCGTAATGGATGTTTTTGGGGCTAGTTAAAGTATACTGCTTGTTTTAAGGGGACAAACAGAATTTCATCGGGAATAAAAAAAACCATTTCAACATTTAATAATCAATCATCAAAAAAGCTTATGATTTAACATTATGCGGCTTCTTCCTTTCGCTGAATAAGTAAAACCGTCGCATTCTTGTTTTTCTAACAATTTAACCATATTTTTTTTAAGTTTGCATACGGAAGTCTAAAAAATTTAGCTAAAAAAATCGAAAGACTTATTTGGACCTCACAAAGTATCGAAACTTTGAATTGTCACGAAGAATAAGTATTGCTCTGGAGATTTTTGGGGCGTAAAATATGGAACTTCTTCGCCTCTTCAACAGTGAAGGTGAAAGAATAAAAAAGTGGAGTTCGAGTTCGAAAAGGCTCACTTGAAGTAAAATTGGATAAATATTGAGAATGACTGACAGGCGTCAGATGCTAGAAGTGAAATTATAAGGAAAGAATGCTTAGGAAGAAAAAAGATAACGAAAATACTTATATTGCGGAAATAAAAAATAAAGCAAGCACGTCCCGATCTGAAACTATAAACTCACGAACTCTAAGCAAAGCAACAAGACAATTGGATCGAGAAGTGTTACAAAATATTACGACGAATAATTCTCACCTGCATGGAATGAGCTATTCACTTTTTCTTACCTTAAGATAATGAATGGTCTTATTCTTGCTGTCCCCAACCTCACTGAAGACAATTCTGGCCCACAGTTTGAGCCTTTTCTGACCCAAGCAATTAATTCCCATTACATTTTTCATTATATAAATCAAAGGTATAAATCATGAAACCTAAGTCACTGATAAATGAAATCCTTGAAAAGTACAACTATAAGAAAGATAAGCCCATCCACTAGCTTGCCAACTATTCCGTATACAGAGGAACCCAAACTTAAACTAAGCTTCCCGTCACAATAAAAATAGTTCAAAATTACAGTCCAGAGATGCCCAAATATCTCAAAAAAATAAAAGATACTAAACACGATAATATCATCAAAGTTTATGAAATGGTAGCGGAGGGAAGCTCTTTGCTGTTCATTACCGAATAAGTCACCTACGGAACTCTTAAAAACGGACTTCAGAACTGCCAAAGACTCGATTAAAATGACTCGCTTTTTCTAATTAGGTCATTGCTGGCTGGACACATAGAGCTACTTCGCTCAGATTGCAATTGGTTCGGAAATGAGGAGGATATCGAGTTTACCGACACCGGAATAAAATTATCTTGGAACAACGGGTGCAAATTCAACCTGGTGAACCCATTTCCCACACTGATTGAACGAATATCAGTTCGACCTGCAGACTCCGGCTCCGATTCATCAAACCTGCTACCCTTCCCAAAGAGCAAACACATCACATAGCTCATCAAAACGTCAAAATAAAATGCATCCTAGCTGTCACTCCACCCTCAAATGAAGAAAAAATAGAAATTTGCCAAGAAAAAGGGAAAGACCTGGCTAGGACTCAAAGAGTATACCCATAAAAACTAATATTTCGACGAAACAACCTATTTCGCAGTGAGCTAGAGCATCGGATTCGTAAGAGTAAAGGTATATGGAGCTGGAAGTATCGAACCTTCCCAACTAACACTAAATAAGACCAAAGGAAACTTCACGAAAGTTATCGACGTCTACGACTAAAACAACAAAACAATTGTAATTTCCCAATATAGTAACGATGGGAATCTGCAGTCTTATGTCACAAGGCTGAAAACCGCAGGAGTCAGTTTGAAGGAAGACCATATTTAGTTTTTCTTCTACTCTTTGTTTGAACCGATAAAAAACGTGCAAGAAAGTCCTCTCAAGTCCTTGAACATGCTGCATATTCGGAACATCTACATATAGAACGGGATTCCGAAAATCGGGTAGCCAGTGCCAGTAAACAACAACATGATGGGTATTCTGAACGACCGAGAGGAAGTCCCGGATTTCTACCACCCTCATTTCAAACGCAACCCGTCGACAAGAAACCCTACCTTTGACACCTACTCCCTCGGAGTTCTCCTCTATAAACTCATGTACACGTAGTATCCCATCTTCCCCGAACACAAAGTTCATATCCCCGCCACTCCCAACTATAACAAGCGACTGAAAACCACCCTCTAGATCTTCCTCGATGAGGGAGGCACTCTAAAAGAAATCGAAAATAGAATCGAAGTCTCCGATACCGTCGTCAAGCAGGTTAAGGAAAACAAAGAAAAACTTGTGTTGGCTAAGAAAGCTTAGTAAGAAAAACTTCTCTAACTCAAAAAAATCAAGAGAAAAGGCAAAGGGAACAGCTTCATCCCCGTCGATGAGTAGAAATCAGAAATTTAGCCAGAAACGATTTCGAAAATATCAATATAAGAAGAGTAAAATGATGAGAGTAACGACATCGGATGCTGCGCCACTCTTTGTTCAAAGCTGTAGGTTGATAAACAGGCAAAATCAAAAAATCAGGACTAGATGGTAATCAGTTTATAAGAATCTCCCTACAAAACATACAGAATATGTAGCAAAATTTTTCTCATTATCTGCTTCTACATCTTTGTCATGTACTTCTTTTTCATTTCAAACGTAGTCTCGCTATTTAGCACTGCAAACCTCCTCCACCAGCACAATGTAACCATCGCAACCACCACCTATACAATCACAACGACCTCAACCATTGGTTTCTAAACAAGCTTCAATATCACCAACAGAACCGTCTAATCCCTGACCGGAATGGGCTGCTTCATCGATGACTTCAACGGGGGACCCAGATACTCCGACTACATCTTTGACAGCTCAGGAATTTGGATTGGATACACCGCAGGTGCATTGGGTGTCATGCTGCTGATCTTGCTCGTCAAGATTCTCCAGGTCTATAACTTCGATATGATCAAAATGAGGTACAATCGCGAAAAAGGCTATGCCAACTTCAATATCTTTAACTTCGTAATTTTTCAACTGTTTTGGTTCGATTTCATTCACCAGCATTTCTACTTTTTCAACTTTGTTTTCTTCTCCGCGACAGAACCCTGCGTAGGATCCACCCAACCCTACCATTCTCTGATTACGCTATTCACCGATCAAAATACAGTACCTATCTCAGATTTAACATAGTTGATAACCATATACATGGTGACAATCATCCTCGAATTTGTGATTTTACTGGCCTTCCTGATAGTCCTGATAAAGACTCGAAAGGTCCCATACAACAAACTGATAAACCCAATCATGATATTTCTGCCGTTACTGATCGTGTCCTATGTAATTTGTAGGATAGGAGTAGTTTCCGGGTATTTCTTTCCGTCAGCTCTGCAGGATTCCTCAGGAATAATTCTTTCATATTTCTCGCCCGGCAATTATCTTGGGGTTCTAGGAACTATCCCCTAGATTCTATGGATCGGGTAGCTAATCTTGGCTTTAATCATCGACATTTTGTTCTGGGGATTTATCGACAAACGAAGGAAAATGCTAATAGCAACTAACTAGGACAGTCAAGTGGCACTGGATGATGATATCAACTGATTATTCCATATTTTCTCCTCGAATTTTGTTTCCTCGGTAATTGTATAGCCAATTCAATAAAAAGTACACTCCATATACAGTCATCATTTACCGTGCACCATCTCCTTGCTGTAAAGGGCATTGAGTTTATGGACAAATATGAGGTAATAGGATATGGCCCTGGCGGAATAATACTAAATCAGTTTTCTATAGTTTTTTTATAGTTCCACAACAATTGCGTGTTTCTCCTACTCATCCAGAATTCTCCCATTTTCCGTCACGAACAGTTTGTCCTCGAGTACCTGCGTCCGTTTGAGCTTTTATAGCACATGGGTTTCTTCCTTTTTCATTGTTCCGGGTGCGAATAGGATCTTGACCGTCTGAAATTTGGTGATATTCTTCAAAATACTTCTTACAAAAAAGTCGGAATCCTAAAATACGTATTTTTTTGTTGTCGGCTCAAATTCGTTGAAAGACACGATGCTTCTGTACTTATAAACCGTCAATAGGATTTACCCCTGCTCCTTATTGTAGTTCATGTTGCTAATACACTGAAGATCACAACATCGTGACAGGTAAACCCTCCTTTCTCCATACTTGAAGTTTGCACCGTTAGAAAGAATGCTGTTGTTGCTTGACGAATAGTTCTTCGTATTTCGACCGGAGGAGTCCTATTTGTACACTAAAAGATGTGTTTCACTGACTCCAACCACTACAAAAGATCGTGACTCCTTGTCCAAGTTTACGAAAACGTTAAGACTCGGAAATAACTGAAACTAGTCTACGTAAAAGTTGTCCAACATCTGAAACTCACCCGTTCTCTGAATCGGAAGAGATTTCTCGTTTCTCATTAGGAGTTTGTCGTCAATTCTATGCAGTTGGTTGTAGACGTCGACAAGCCTACTGCGGAAAGTCCACTTTTATCCTAAGCAATCCAGAATTAGATCTCGACCGTCGAATATTTGTGGCTGGGTTGGCCCCGATATTATATAAAGTCTCACTCCACTGACAGGAAATTCCTTGGTAATCCTGATTAAATAAACAAACTTTTTCTAAGAAGGTCTCTTCTCTTGCACGGAATGTTTATGCTGGTTGAGTTAGTTGGTTAATTTCTATTCAGATTCCTCAAGAATCACCGACTGACTTTTAAAAGCGGGAGGATGATCCAATATCTCGATATACACTCTTTCAAACTTAACTTAAATCTTGCAATTTTATTCTGGAATCATCATTACTGATTTGACAAGCAACTACCTCACGTTGCTGTCTTTGAACAGAGGAGCAAACTTATTATTGAGTTTCCACTATGTATCACTCTATTCCCTCATTGTAATCAGTTTATATTATGTTAAGCATGGTTTGAAAACTATATTCAAACGTAAAATAAGTGGTCAAGTCATCGAGCGGGTTAATCGTAAATTAATCATGAACAAGATCATCAGAATGCTTTGTTTGGTCATTTGAAGTCTTTTTTAACTCACCCTCGTGATTCATTGTCTCTCAATTTTCTCAATCTAGCGGTGATTATATCCAAGAACTAATCAATTTCAACTACTCGCCAGATCAGCAACTATATCGAATATTGTGAGTTTTTTCTCCGAACCTGAGGCTCCATATAGATTATCTTAACTCTAAACTGATGGCATCAATAACGCTTTGAATTGATTTTACCAGTTGCTCCAGTATCGGATGAGTTGAAAGCTTATTTCGAATATTCGACCTTGTCTTTGGTCAGAACCGGTCTCTTTTACTTTCTTTCCTTTCCATAGGGACTTTCCGACGCGCTTTTTGAAAATTGAAATTAAACATTACAGCTAATAACCAATTGATTCATAACCCATGAAATCAGATATTAAGGTGTTAAAGGACTTCGAGCAGTCGAGAAAGAATTCAAGATTTGAATGACATTTGAATTCTAATTTTGTACTTCAACATTGTATGTACTAAAAAAGATCATTATATAATCATAAAATCAACAAAACAAGCAAAATGAATGAGCTCTTGAAAGAAATAGATTT
>JAOWAT010330947.1:0-13726 GCA_028571025.1 Longipedia americana | reverse complement strand
TGAGACCATAATATAAAAGAGTGTAATATCACTTTTCTAAATTTACGGAAATATATTAAAAAAACCTAAAAATCAATTCCAAAACGTCCATCTAATTTCACTGTGCTTATAAATTATTTACTTTTTATATGTACAGTGCGTTTAGATTTTTATGAGAATGCCATACAGTTTTTATTAAAATTCTTCCAATTATCAATTGAAAAAAACCTAATTTCAATAAACAGGTCAAAAATTCCTGAAATGATGAGAAGAGTTAGATTTAAATGATGTGTGTTTGAATCATTGAATGTGTGTGTGTACCCAGAAACTCTTTTCTGGTGTGTGCATCGCTGCAGCCACACACAACTAATTCTAATAGATTACACCTGATCTGAGAGCATTTACATACATGCCAATAAAAATAGAAATAAGTACATTAGTTAACACATATAGATTCGTGTATGCAAACTATTAAAGTGTTCATTCAAGTAGTCTTCGCTCATGAAACGCTCTTTGCAAGAGGAAAATAGGAAGAAAAGACTTCTGTTTTTCGGGTGATTATTCTTTTGTTGAGTGCGGTTGATTAAAGTTTGAAAATGAAGGTGTACAAATTTAAAGGCACTTTGACCTCAACTTAAAAAACATAAACACTTTTTGTAACCCTTACTTCCTTGGGGTGAATGTTTGACATTCCAACTCGAGTGAAAAAGGATTAAACAATAAAGAATAGCCCATATTTTGGAGTTGATTTATCTGTGTTTCAAATGAGATGCTATTCAATATATGGGAAAATCAACTATAAAAAGAATTAGAATTGAATAATTTTTTTCTTAGCCTTTAATCACTGAATTCATTGCACCCACTGTGTTTTCTTTCTTAATCATCATCATCATCTTCATCATCATTTTTGCGATTTCTGTTCCTTTTTCAATGCTATTTATTCTCTTTTTCAATTGCGGTCTGAGTACAGCTATGATAAATACACATTAGTACACACACATACAAATAGACACACAAACCTGGCTTAACCCATCGTGTTGATTGTGCATGATCAAAAAGAAATACAGCTTTCATGATAAAGTCTGTAACTCTAATTTTCTAATTGTTTAGTACTTATCAGATTAAGGTGTCCAAAAACAATTTTCATCTCTTTAACAGGTTTAACCCTGATCATCATGCGGTTATAAGGTTAGATAAACCATCGCATGACGATAAGGGTTAATGGTCTTAAATTTGTGTAATCTCCCAAGACTGACTTTCAGGAATATGATCATTGGAAACCAACATATTACTATTACACACCTTAAAGCCTTTGGAGATTACCCATTTGTTTAAGATTAGGTAATTTTTATGAAAAATGTTAAAATGTGTACCGATCTTTGTACGAAGCATCGTCAGTTTATTGAACAGTTCTGTTTAGAGGACATTCTTACATATCAACACATTTATATAAAATTTTGTTTAAAATCTTAGCTGCTCAGTGGTTTCAGGCAGGGCAATATTTGACAAAATTATTTGACTATTTGAAATTCTCAGCAAAATTCTGAAACATAGGCACTAATATATTAGGCATTAATATTGGTCATATTTGTACACCTTAATTATCATCTTTATTGGAAATAAAAAGAAGTGAAGAATTTGTGGTACAACTTTTCTCTCTCTTACTTACTCTTAATGAAAGAATAGGAAAGATTGCATACACGATCTGTGCTGAGGGCTCAAGTTAGAATGCATGTATACATGATGACTGTATGTGTTGGTGTCTGTGTGAGTGAGTGTCTTTAATCGAATGAGTGAAAAAACGAGGTAAAAATTAATGTGCGCTTTTCATTAATACCTCTGCCTTGCAGAAAATTAGAATTAAAAAAGGGGAAGAATCAAATGAATTAAATTGAAGAACGAATGAACACCTTTTCTCCTTAGTCGATTAATACATACTCATAACGGGCATACATACATGCTAAATCAGGCAGACACATTCATTGTCCAAAAGGGGGAAAGAAATATCACTCACAATCTCTCTCTTGAATTATTGCAAATCACAATTATTTCAGTTTGAATGAGGGGCAATCAATATGATTCAAGTGTGGGTCGTATTTGCAGCTAGCATTGTGTTTTACCATCAAGTGATTTTTTAAGGTTAAGGAAAAATTAATATTCATTAGTGAAAAAAATACAGTGACAAGCTCTTATAGATGCTAATTGGAAGTGATTACTTAAATATCTAACTTTGGTTATCAATTTGCCTACATTTGTAAAGTAGAAATAGGCATAACTGTGAAATAGAAAAGTCACTAAAGCACATCGCATATTACTTTATTAGAAAACAGAGAAAGAAATCATACATATCCTGTATATAAATCTAAAAGATGAATAGAAAGTCAAAAAATGTAATTAAAAGTAAGCAAGAAAAAGTGAACTCAATAATAAGCATTCTAAGAAGAAGAATACAACAGAAGGGAACAAATTTTAGTTGATACTCTGATCATATCCACATTGCATTGAGACCTAGTAATATATAGTGAGTGAGAGACAGTTAGATAGATCTCAATACACCTGCTGATGAGATGCTAAGACAAGTCATTATGACTTCAAGTGTGTGTTTGAATTGAATGAAGGAAAGTGATAGAATAGCAAAATAACTAGGAAAAAAGATTAGTGCCTAAACTCATATCTCAATTGCACAGTGGGGTGGGAACCAGCCATAGGATACTGTTCTCATATTCATAATGGTGTCTTCTGGAGTTATTGTGAATTTCATACCACAATCCTCAAGATTAAAGATTTTGGATTTTATTCATGAAGAAAGCAAAAATTTATGAAGGAAATGGAAAATTCATTTTTATAAAAATTATAATTTTGGCAACTTTTTTGAGCAACTAGATGCTTCAACTTGTTTATTAACCCTATCCAGTATGGGGGTGGGCCTTTTAGGCCCATACAAACAAAGGTAAAGTACGAATTTCTCAAAATTTTCACTAATAATTCTAAAAAATTGATAAAAATGAAAAATTTAGTCTATCATCGAGACATCTTGACTAATTATTTCAGGCAAATATATTGAGTACTTTATCAGAAAATAAGTAAAAGGTCAAACCAATTTATTCTAAGAAAATCGCATTTCAAAATTGATAAGTTAAAATCTAATTCTGAGTACCTTTACTATTTTTCACGTTACAGGAAAACTAATAATGATATTGACCTGAACTTTTGTATACTTATTAAGAAATGATGTATAAATTGTCCCTAATGGAAAATTTTCAGAAATTTTTTGCAAACACTTAAATTTTTGATCCTTGAATTTGAAGAAAATTTTATGCTAATTTTAGTTGGTTTCAAAAAAGGCTTGAAAAACATTAAAAATTATTGAATTTGACTAAATAAAGTTTATGGTATAAAAATAGAAACCCAAAAGACCAATTAGCACGAAAAAGGCCATTTTTGACCTTTTTGACCTTCCCGACCTTTTTCCTTATAGAGCCTTTATATGACCTTCTTAAGGCTTACAAATCAGTTTAAAAGCTGTTCAACAGATGTAGTTTGGCTTTCACTAAATAAAATATATTAAATGTTATGCAAAATTTTTCAGGAAAGGCAGAATCCTTCAAAATTTAGCCAAAATATCCCATACTTAATAGTGTTAATTTAAGCTCCAAAAAATATGTGGAGAAAAGATTCATTGATATTTTCGCATTCATTTTTGTAAATCACAGAAAAATACTGCATGAAAAAACTCAGTTCTAGATAAACTTCACTGAATGTCGATTGACACTCATAATAAAGGGTGGTCCTAAAAAATTAACTTTCCAATAGGTCAAATAATTTTTGAAAAATCACAAAAATGTGAAGACACTCAAAAATCAAAATGACTGAAATTGACCATGAATTGAAATGACATGTTTTGAAAAAATTGAATTTGATTAACTTTTTTGGTAGAAGATTGAATTTGAGATTTATTACTAAAAATTTATATCTCTTCTTTGGCATTAAATCTATGAAAGCGTAAGATTATTTAAAAATACCAATTCATTTTCTTTAGTACAGATTCAAATGCAGAACTTTGAAACTTTGGTTAGGCCCCTTGCGAAAATAGAAATTTTCATTGAAGAATACAAAGGAACAGTTGTATAGATTGACTTTTTGGTGAAAAATCATAACTAGAATATTAAAATAGGGTAACTATTGTACTTGCTACCTCAAGTTAAAAAACATTTTGAGTCTCATTTTAGATCACAAAACACTCTTTTGATATGGAATTGTATGCAGCATCATTTTCATTTACTAATTTTATAAAGAAAATCACTTCATAAAAATGTTTCCTTTGTGGAGTCTTCAATTAGGCAATTCTAAATAATAACATTTTTTGAATATTGATTTTTAAGTAAGTCTTTTGATTTAGCTATTCCTCCATATGGGTTAGCACTTTCGCAATACTTTGGTTCCATAATCTTGAACACTTTTGTATTTTGAATGCCCTTACATTTGTTGTGATATCTCAGAAACTGTTTAACTCATTGGAAAGCTAATGTATACCTATTGAATTGTGAAATTCTAAGCTATAATAAAGACTGCCCAGAAAAAACTGGGAATTACCTTTTTGATCATATTACATAGAAACATTAAAGATATTCAAATAAAGCTGTGAATTTCATAAAAAATTCAATGGTAGGAATAACTTTTCAATTGGTGTAGCAGTCTCTAACATATTGTGACAAATGGGATCGGAAGACACTCAAAATGGAGTAGTGATTCTTATTGTTTTGACCATGAATCTGTTATGAAGAAGGTCTCAGAATATTTTTCAATATTCTCATGCCATCCTTATTAAATTAGAAAAGATGATAAATTTTAAGTAACACAACAATTTTAGGTAATATTTCAATATTCTGCAACAGAATTTAACCAATTTCAATTTTGCAATTTGCTAGAATTTCTATTGTGTTATCATTTTTTTAAATTTTCATATTTAAGTCTCCCCATGTTTTTGCAATATCTAAAAAACTACCGAATCAATTGGAAAGCTACAAATACCAATATAATTTTGATATTTTCAATTTATCTGTTCAATGACTGAGCACCACGATATGACTAAAAATGTAATTCCCATTTTTTCGGGGCAGTCTTGAGGATATATCTTTTTATAGTGCAAAGTTTAAGCTCAGAGAAATGACTCCAAAAAAATCTACCATATTATTACCACCCTTAACTCTCATTTCTGATCAAACAGCAAGCCACTTTGATACGGAATCGTACGCAGCATGATTTTCATTCACGAAATTGACTACAATTGTTATGTAGCAACTCTCTACAATGATTTACAATGAAAAGAGTTAGATTAGTTATTTTTAAGTAGAATTCAAACTATTAATTCATTTCACAATAGTTCTAATAATAAACAGAGCATTATAATTTTAGAATGTTCATTTACTTTTCCCCAATTAAAAGAATCAATGTATGAAAAATTTATTTTCAATGATAGAGGATGTGACTTTTTTCAAAGTCAATTGTAAGCTGCCTTTCACCTGAAATCAGGTTATCATTTTTTGAACCTTTTAAATTCAACCAAAATTCACTTTGATTATTGATGAAAGTTGTTGATTCTTTTAAAAACTTTTAGTATAGTTGATAAGCATTATTTCAATTTTCATTAACTTTTTTATAAATCTATTTCTGCATAAGAATTTAAAATCTATTAGGACACTATCTTGTCATTTTTTCAACCTAAGTTTTTTTCCAGCTTCCAGACGTATGAAGCAAACAAGAAAGGGAGTCTCAAATTTTCGAGATTTTCTACTATCTTAAACAAACATTTGTGGGAGTGACAATGAATTACGTAAAAGCCAGATTTAAAAGAAGGGCAGAATCCTCAAATATCTTCTGCATCCTTGAAGCCATAGACATGCATGATACCATTTCAGAATCCTTTATTAATTGTGATTCCAAAATGTTATCATACATTTCTCCAGCTGTAAGGATGCATAAGATATTTGCGGATTTTGTTCCTCTCTTCTCTATTGGTTTTTCGAAATTCATTGTCATAGCCACATTTGTTTTGCATTACCATTTACTAGTATAGGAGGATAGAAAAAATTTGGGATTAAAAAGTGATAAGATAGTGTCTGAAAACACATAGGAAATTCAAATGGAGGATAAAAGTTATAGTTTTCTTGCAATTGATAAGAACAATTGAAAATGTTTACATAAATCTATAAAAATATTTAATGAATTTTCTCTTTTCTTTTCCAGGCCAAACGGAGAATGGGCGGTGAGGCTGATGGTCTTGAGGCTGACCCTCTTGGCCAGAAATACGGTCGAATGGACACCGAGGATCCCAATATGGGCAACGACAAGGAGAAATACGCCCGAGAAAACCATTGTGAAATCGAGCGAAGGCGGAGGAACAAAATGTCAGCCTATATCACAGAATTATCAGATATGGTACCTACGTGTAACGCCTTGGCCCGTAAACCGGATAAGTTAACCATTTTGCGAATGGCCGTCGCTCATATCAAGTCGTTACGAGGCCTCACGAGTACACCGCCTCAAAGCGACGCCTCGTATAAGCCTTCATTTCTGACTGACAATGAACTCAAGCACCTCATACTGGAGGCCGCAGACGGCTTCCTGTTCGTAGTACAGTGCGACACGGGTCGGGTGATATACGTCTCGGATTCGGTGACGCCCGTTCTACATCACTCCCAACCCGAGTGGTTCGGGTCGACGATTTTCGATCATATTCACCCAGAAGACGTAGAAAAAGTGCGCGAACAGCTTTCAACCCAAGAACAGCAAAACAACGGTAGAATTCTTGATCTCAAAACTGGAACTGTCAAAAAGGAGGGGAGCCAAAGTTCCATGCGGCTGTGCATGGGCTCTCGGAGAGGCTTTATTTGTCGTATGAGATTAGGACATGTTAACCCAGAATCTATGGGTTATATGAATAGACTTAGACACAGAAATATTATTGGTAGTGGCCAGCCGCAAGATGGGGCTAATTTCACTGTTGTTCATTGTACAGGCTATATCAAAAATTGGCCTCCACAAGGTATTCAAATCGAGAGGTCAGCTGAAGATGATTTGCATAGTAGCTCATGTTGTCTGGTAGCTATTGGAAGACTCCAAGTTACTTCAATGCCTAATTCTTTAGATCTCGCTGGTGCTGAAAGCACCCAAGAATTTGTTTCTCGACATAGTGTTGAAGGAAAATTCACTTTTGTAGATCAACGTATAATCCAGATTATGGGTTATCAACCACCAGAACTATTAGGTAAAACGTGCTTTGACTTTATTCATACTGAAGATCAGGGACACATGAAAGAAAGTTTTGATCAAGTAGTGAAAATGAAAGGACAAGTTATGAATTTCATGTATAGATTTCGTGCGAAAAACGGTGAGTGGATCTGGTTAAGAACCTCGTCGTTTGCCTTCCTCAATCCGTACACTGATGACTTAGAATACGTTGTGTGTACCAATGCGCTGGCCAAAGCCGGTGCCGGACTTAGTAGTAGTGAAACGGCCTCTGCTGCCACAGCTTCCGCCATTACGCCCGTTGCGCCTGTCTCCGTATCAGCTGCAGGCACTTCAACCAGAAGTGCTGCGGGTTCATCTTCTTCCACATCTGCTGCAAGTGCAGCTGCTGCAGCTGCAGTTTCGGCTGCTTCCGCCAATGATTACCGTCATACTCCAAATTCAGGTTTAGATTACAGTTTACAAAACAGACAAGACATGTATTCCAGTCATTTAGGTGGAACTGGAGGCCAACCCCCACCAGGTCCTCCCAACCCCCAACAACCAGCACCAGTATATTCTTACGACCCTACACCATCTCCTCATAGTGTAGCCACTTATGGTTCTCCTGGTCCAATGCAACAACCTCAAGCTGTCCAACCAGGCAGAGCCTCTGTGGGTAAAAACAGTGGTACACCAACCCCACCTAGTGTACAAAGTGCATGGACTCAACCTGTAGGTGCAGCAGTGTCAGAAGGTTATCATTACAGTAATTTAAGCCCTAGTCGTTCACCAGGCGCATCATATCGCGCTGCAGTTTCTGCGCCGACTGCGGCAACTTCAATGTGGCATTGGCAGGGTAATGGCCAGGCCACTGGTTTAGAACTGGGTAGTCATCCCGCCGCAGCCGCTCATATGTCGGCTGCTGCGGCTGTCAGTGCTGGTGCTGGTGTTGGTGCGCCGCATCATGAATCCATAGGAGATATGCTGCAAATGTTAGGGCATCACGGTGGCGCATCAGGGTCACATACACATCCAGCCACTGCTCATCATGGTTATGAATTAGGTGGAATGTTTACAGGACAATATCAATAAGCTGCTTGCAGCTGGTAAAAACTATCTGAAATTGCTCTTAAGCAGCAGGTGAAAAAACTAAGCAAACAAAAGTATTTCATCAATTATCATTTGCAAGGAAGAAAAAGTGCGCCAAATTCAAAATATGATTTCTTGTGACGATATATCATGTGCTTTTAAACAATAAACGGAAAACCATCACAAACATGAAATAAGCTTTTGCACACTGAAACGAAATCTGAAAAATGAACAATAATAACCGCATATTTTTGCATTGCAATAACATTACAAATTATAGACACACCAAACAGAACCAAATCTGATACCAGAAACCAAAAAACCATCTATCTATATTTTCATTTTTTCCCGAGCCACAGACAGCATTGGATTCTTTATGTTGTAATTTGTTTCAGTCAAGAGTTCAACATCAAAACTTTTGATTCAGAGAGTTGGCCAAAATGTGATGGAAAATGAGATAGTCTGTGAGGATATCAAGTTGAAAAATAGAGGATTCTTTGAATAGTTATCACAAATAGACAGATCGACTTTAATTTGCTTTTTCTGTTCAGCTAGTTCTGTATTACAAAGTCAAAATTGCTGTTGTTGTTGGTATATTACTCTCTCTATACTCTGTCTCAATGCAACTCTACATTCTAACAGTATTTTGGGTGGCAAAATTGGAGCAATCTTGAAATGACTGTTAAATGAAATTCAATAGCATCTGAAGTACTTCTCACCAGTTTTACACAAATTGGCTTAGTTACAAATGGTAAAATTTTGACTGACTACTTTTTAAAACTGTTGAAGCAACGAATATGTGTTACAAAAATCATCAACACTGTCAATATTTTATCTGATCTACGTCTTCAAATTCATAAAAAACAGCATACATTCCTAAAATTTCATGACAGTATTGGAGCATCAACCATATTCTACCCAAAATGACAGTCACTTAACAAAAGATGTGATGAGACTAGCAGTGCAGCAGTTCAGTTATATAGAACCATCATTGTTGGTGTATATTTATATTTGAACAGTGAGAGAGACTCAGGAATGGAAGAAAGAAAAAAAGGAGAAAAATGCGGTAATAAAGTCAAGTCGTTACAAAAATGACCGCAATTGAGAATAGCTTTCTACGCTCAGTCGGTGGGTGCACGTCGTATGACTTTTATAATATGCATTTGTGCTGTTACTCAGGCTCACAGAACAGAGAGAGTTGTTTTCCATCTATGTGTATGACTCTTTTTTTCTTTCTTTTTTCCATGCTTATATATACTTTTAACTTATATACAGCAATAGAAGATATAGACCCCGACATATTTGGTCGCTCTGTGCGCTGCATTAGTATAAATCTACCGCACTTTTTTACTACTATACAGATTTGGACTCAAATAAAAACTGACTCATATCAAAATGAAAGTGTCTCTTCTTTCTTTATTTACTAGGGAAAATCCTCTTCAAAACATGAAGAAATGTGTTACATGATTTTTTGGAATTTTAACATGATAAGAGTGTCTCATAACCTCATGTTAATTCCATGTAATAAAATTCAATATTAAGGAGCTGTCTCAATCATGTTAAAGTTTTTGTAGATGAAGTAAAACATCATTTCAAGTTTTGACCAGGATTTCCCCTACTATCTTTATTTGGTAAAAGTTATATGGCATTGTTGGCTTTAACAGTATACCCGTGGTCGTTATGTACTCCTGCTCATGTCAACCAAAGTTATCATTGTGAATATCACACAAGTCTAATGCCATATCGAAATTTATGATATTGCAATGTTAGAAATGGATTTTGAAATATAAAAGGGCAGCTGTAGAAGGATATCAAGTCTACAACATATTATGCCAACTCTACAATGTTAAATGCTTCATATGTATTTGAAGGCTCTTTTTTGACAATTCTTAACCAAAAATTCAACAAAAATTTGAGAAATTCAATAATACGAAATTTTTAGATTTCAAAATCACCAAAAATCTTGACTATTTGTACTAAAGTTTGACAGATAATGTAAGAGCTCTCAAAATTTTCACGAATTTAGGACAACTTTTTGAAGCTCAGCCAAATTCACTTAACCCTGATCATAATGTGCTAATAAGGTTAGATAAACCATCGCATGACGATAAGGGTTAAAACTAACTAAAATTTTGCAAGAACTCAGCTTCAATAAAGACAAAACTCAGATATACAATACTTTTAGGTATTTAACCAGTATGAGAAGTGTCAAAAAAGGCCTGGTCGTATATCCAGCTAGCCATAATTACATCAATATAAAAGTGAATTCCAGAGAAAGTTGTACAACGTACATTTTCATATTTTGAATGGTACACTTTTTTCTCCTCCTATGTCTGCATCAATAATGAATGATTAAGTGATTTCAGATTTCTAAAGCCATTTTGCATAATATTAAGCTGAAACAAAAACTTTTAACCGTTGAGAGAAATTGAGAACTTTTTTAAGAGCATAATGATAAAAGCGACAAATTTAGATATTTGCGCTGATATTTGACTCTATGAATTCTACAAGAAGTTCGCTCTAATTATCATAAAAATTAAAACATGAACATTCCAAAGCACTCATTGCATAGAATTGGGACTTCCTAAGAACGTAAAAAGTATCATGAAAATGTATTTAGAATGTTTTTGCTCAAGTTGGAAAAGAACAAATTATCGACAAGTCCAAATTCAATATTGAAAATGCCGCCTTTTAAAAAAGATTGAAAGTAATCGATGAAAAATTAAAATGATCAAATCATTGCTGCTACTATTACTAGTTCAAATTAAGTTTTCATACATGTCACGTACAATTGATGCTATTCCTTACAGTTTTCAAAGCCATTTAAATATTTGACTTCATTTTTGGAAGTTGTAAGGTTTTGTTGTTTATTTGTAGTTTTTTTATTAGTAGTAAAATAAATTAGGAACAGGTTCATAACTTGACAATTTGAAAACTTATTTTGAATGTGCTGTACTCGACTTGCCTTGCTTTGTTGTTCATAATTTTATGATAGAGACTTGCAAAACCAAATATTTTTGAAATTTTGTAAACGATCGGTTTTCCATACTGATGGTCACAATGCTATTTGAATAAGGGTGCTCAGTAAATTTCAATTCAGTTAAATTCTACCGAGAAAGATATATATCAGAAACATAAAAAGTTATGAAGAAATATATTTAATTTTGGAATTTTCTAGAAAACTTAGTTGCCATTCTCACTTTGAAAGTTAGAATTTGCACTATTGTTCACAGGAAACTGCAGCATGTAACAACAAAGCAATTCTGCCGAGCAATCTATATTTTCAAGATGGTACTAATTAATATAAGCCTAACTCCCAAATTTCAAGCCAAAAATCGAAAATATGCTTTGCCACTTCCTTTTTGAAAATTAAAGTTATTGAGCAGCCTTAATTTGATATGTGGCTATATCAGATTCAATTAAAATTGGAAAAAAAATCAGTTTTTTCTTCAGGAGAACAGAGCTTAAGACAAATGAATTTAAGATTAAAAGAGATTTTCCTTTTTATTCTTTTTCAATTTAATGATGACCAAATATGAGTCCGTAGACAAAATAATTAAAGTTAGAACTTGCTTTTTAATGATATAGCTTCAAAAATCAATCGACAATGAACTTGTTCTGCCTGACTTTTCTTATTTCATAATAAGAAATATGAAAAATGATCACCAGAAATATGTGAAAGTGACACATTCCATTCTTAGTAAATATTTAAAGATTTTGTTTTGTATCAAACTGGATTAAAAATCCACGAAAATGATATATTCACAAGAAACATTTTTTACTCTATCTCAAAAAATATGCCTAAATTCATTCCAAAACTTAACATATCCAACGAAACGAAATACTGTGTGCTTAGTTAATTTAGCTATTTTGATTGATCAGAAAAGATTATTACAATCGAGAAGAAAACTTTACAATCGATAAAAAAATGTCTTGTTTGTAGCAGCAATTAGTGCATAACTATTATTTTGGTTATTTGTTTTAAAATTTATTATGTCATTATGATAATCATTTCTTTTTCAACACGTACGAATTCATAAATAATTATTAATTATTAATAATTAAGACTTTAAGTGAAAAAGTGCGCGAAATCCGAATATTGTGTGATTTTATATAAACTTAGATCAATAAACAAACATCACATTGAATCATTTTGGATATTATTAAATAAGTATTATTTATGTTTGGAAATAAATTCCAATATGAAGCATTACCAGTTGTCATCTATTATTATAAATGGCCCTGATTCTTCTTAAAGTACTATTCCGTCCCGTTGAATTTGGCCAAATGCAAAATATTATCAAAATTCTCTCTTTTCATCAAAATTTATCTCTAAATTCTAGACAAATATTACAAAAAGGAAAGAGTGTTTAAAAATTTAGAAATTCTCCAATCTCTGAAACAATCATAACTTATGGTATTATGATTGTTGCAAATTCCCATCAATAGCCCAAATTCTTCTCTTGGGATCATTCATAAATCCATTATAAAAGAAAATTTATAAATTCACAAACTTGGTTCAAAATCTAATATCATTTGAAACCATGCATGATAAAAAATTGCTTTAGACCAATTTCGTACTTGCATTTCAACTCCTAATGACCTGATTAAGTAATTTTGTTTAATTTTTTGTTTGTCTAATGAGAGGTCATGCTTTTTTGTCATTTCAGTTGACAATTTTTATATTCTGTGTTATATGTATTACATACATGGTCACAAGGCACAATTTTAGGGAAGAGTGTCCACGAAAAGTTGTGATGCAAGATAATTTAATATGTGATATCACAGAGAAATTGGGACCAATTTTTACGAGACAAAGCCTCATCTTAGACTGTCTTTTTTCTTCCCAGGACAAACTTAACAAGGCCTGGAACCCTAGAACCTTGCGCAGGAAAGACCCTTTGTTTGTTATTAGGACAATCATCTGCTAATAAATAAGCACAGGTATGCTATTGTTTTTTAGGACTTCAGGGTAAAAACGTTCCTTGGATTTAAGACTTAAGATTATGCAAAATTATGTTACTTCAGGTACACTCTAAGCCATTTGAAACATAACTAGCAGCATATAAACTATTATTCCTTAGAATAATGACAAGAAGGGGAACAATGATTTATGTGAACTTGAGACCTGAGCACTTCCAACAACATTCATTGTTTTAATATTCCCTTGGTAAGCATTTCGGCCAGTCTAGTAACCTGTAAACTGTATTTCTTGAGGACAATTACAATAAGGAGTACAACAATTTCTGTGAGCCTGAGACCTGGACACTTCTGACCACTTTCCTTGGCATTAAAATTCCCTTGGAAAGCATCAAACCTGTTGCAAGAGCCGATTTCTGGAGGATTTTTATCATTTGACACCCACCAACCCCCTACCACCACACCCCACCACACCACACCACGCCAGTGGTCCTGATACCTTGCTGCG